>BJCO01805037.1:0-10741 GCA_018326465.1 Flaveria floridana
AAAACATGATATGATTGAAATTATGTATAAGTAATAGTTATAAGTAATAAAAAATAATATAAAATTTTTATTTTTTTTAATTTTTTCAAAGATAAATTAGACATTTTGTTTTAAAACAACATTAAAGTTTTTTTTAAATTTCCTTATTATAAATCCCTATTTTAATTATTTTTGTTTTATTAAAAAAATACTTTAAAAACCAATTTTAAAATATTACGTAAAAATAATTTTATTTTTTAGAAAAAAATCTTTGTATAAAAAACTATCTATATAAAAATAACATTAATAAAATTTATCTTTCTTAATTTATTAGAAAACTAATTATAATATAAAAATAAATAAATAATATTATTAGTAATTAATGTGGTTATTTAATAGGAGAGAGAAACGAAAAAAAATTGTTTAGAATGAATGTGGTGCTAACACGTGGCATTAGATGAGTCTAAAAAGTGACATGTGTCAATCATAGTTACCCTTTTATTAGAGTAGTGAGATAATGTGGTTATTTAATAGGAGAGAGAAACGAAAAAAAATGTTTAGAATGAATGTGGTGCTGACACGTGGCATTAGATGAGTCTAAAAAGTGACATGTGGCAATCATAGTTATCCTTTTATTAGAGTAGTGAGATTGTAAGTGATTATTAGTGGATAAGAGAAAAATTGTTATTGTTTATTTTGTATATTCGGGGAACGCACCACTCATCGCTATAAAACTTCTAATATTTTTGAAACTGGTTGTGAGTAAATGAGATATAAAAGATAATGATAAATGTATAAAAATATTATTTAATTAAAAAGAGAGAAAAAATAGTAACTAATAGTGTAATTATATAGATAGGGATTAAAAACCTGATGTGAATGCTATGAGTTGTGAGCGGTTGTGGGTAAGGGAGGGTATAAGGGTAGGGTTTTGTTTTAAATAATACGCATACTTATTTATTTTAAAAATTATAACCATGTCTTAATAGGTATTTAACCTGTTCAGACATGACTTTTATTGTATCTTAACGTATCGATCTATTTTGATAAACGAAATCTGTTAAGCTCAAACATGAAACCTTTTAATATTATGTTATGTTAAGAATTTTATGTTAGAAATTATCAGACCTAACTAAAGCTATTTGAAGTTAGAGTACTTAAGTTCAGCTTAATGTTAAAGGTTTAAGTTTTATCTATAATATGCTTGTATAAATTAGCTGTTAACTAGAATTAAAAATATGTTAGATGTTTCCTCGAGTTATCGTTTTAAAGAAAAAGATGATGATGATGGGTGAATAGTACCAGCAGGAGCATATTGTTGCAAGTGGCTAAAAAAACTATGGCCCCTTCGTTTCTTTCTTACAATTGCCGACAACCAAATTTTTAACGGTTTTAATTGCTAACTTATTTTTTTACTATTTAATATCCATTTCTAACAGTATTAAAATATTCACAAATAATTTATACTTTTAAACATAATTCATAAATATACAAATATAGCGTTGCATTGCATTTGTTTATCTTTATATTCGCTCAGGTGCAAATTTCATTTAAAATAAAATTAATTGAAGCAGAAAGTTACAAGCCGTCAAAACCGTTTTAGGATTTTATTTTTATATTTTTATTCTGTACATTATGATTTAAAAAATATTTGATTTTTCATTTGTAACATGTTTATTTTATCAGTGCTTTAACTTAATTTTTTTTAAAATCTAGTTGCCGATATAACTTTTATTTGAAAGCACGACGCAATACTGATGTACGAATTGTCAAAATTAAGTTTTTTAAATTTCAAAACTTAAACTATCCATGAAAATATAAAATGAAAACTATATTTAACAATTTTATATATTTAAAAGAGTAAATTTCAGTTTTGGTCCCTGTAGTTTAACTATTTTAACTATTTCAGTACAAAAAGAAATCTTTGATCATATCATGCTCTGTGGTTTTATTTTTGTAACGGTTTTGGTCCCTGACACTAACTCTGTTAGTTTTACAGTTAAATGTGAAGGCACTTTAGTCATTTTATATTTAAAGGACTAGTTATGTAAATTATATTAGATTAGGATAATTATTGTAACTTTTTAAAACAATAAAAAATAAAAAAATAAAATTTAAATCTAATCCAACCCAAACCCAACACTCCCACCATCCTAAAATCGGAACCCTAACCCCCCCCACCCCTTCCTCCCCTTGCACCACCGCCTGCACCACCTCCACCGCCACCGTCACCTCCACCGCCTGCACCACCTCCACCTCCTGCACCACCTCCACCTCTAGCGCCAACGCCAACACCATCGCAAGGGGATTAAGCTGCGTAATCCTTTTGACTCGGCTTACACCTTACACCACCAAACCCTTATACGACGACGTTTCACTTGTCCACAGTTGGATTAAGTTGCGTCTGGATTGGGATCTCCACATCAAATCAATTCCAGTAGGAAGCTCGAAGAATCATTGACCATTCAGATTCAGGTATTCCTTTTCATGTTTCAAGTCTTAATGTTGATTATGTCTACCTAATTTAACTTTTTTGAATTTTAAGTTGTGATGAACTGTTATTTAGTTGATCTGTTGATGCGCTGGTGATCTTCAATTACTGTTGTCAGATCTTTTTGTTTGGTCGATGATGAGTCTGTACTTGCTGAGACTAAGCCTATAATCTGAACTCAAAAGTGCCTTGAAAGAGTTCAATGTCTTGAAATTTTGACTTTGGATGTTATTTTTTACAGACATTTTGAGGAAACCCGTAGAACTATCAACTACGTTGAATTGCATGTGAAATAATGTTGCCTATCAGAATATTTTACTATTCAAAATCACTAAGTTTTTTGATGGATTCAAAATATACATTGTTAAAAATCAATTCTAAATGCAATGATCCTGTCTAAATGCAATGATTCAAAGTTTTTTTAGGATAACTCGTTGCGATGGTGCTAGCACTGACAGTGGAGGTGGTGCAGGCGGTGGTGTAAGGGGAGGAAGGGGTTGTGGGGGGTAGGGTTCCGATTTTAAAATGGTGGGAGTGATGGGGGTTTGGGTTGGATTAGATTTATGTTTTGTTTTTTTATTATTTTATTATTTTAAAAAATCACAACAATTATCCTAATCTAATATAATTTACATAACTAAACCCTCACATTTAACTGTAAAAACTAACAGAGTTAGTGTCAGAGACCAAAACCGTTACAAAACTGAAACCATATAGCATGATATGATCAAAGATTTTTTTTTAAACTGAAATAATTAAAATAGTTAAACTACAAGGATTAAAACTGAAATTTACTCTTTTGCCAACGAAAGGTCTACCATTTATACAAAGACTTTGCCGGTCATCAACTATTACAAAAAAGAAAAGCAGCAGCACAGAAGAAAAAGTAGGAAGCAAGAAACCACATAGAACAAAAGGTACCACAACAAAACCTTATAACTTTTTTATCAAAATAATTTATCATTTCATCTTCTAGATTATATAATCTGTATATGATTTTGATCTATCGAAGTTCTTCATGCTTGCAATTTGAATACCTGTTGTTTTTACCACTAGTTGTGCAAAATATCCGTTTGAGTTCGTCTGATTCGAGTTTGAGGGTCGATTAATCTTCCTATTAAGCTGATTTTCTGAGTTGATGATTGAAACTGCTTTGTATGAGTTCTATTTGCGTTTGTTGATGGTAATTTTGTAGTTAGGGCTTTTAATTGATGTGAATGATGTGTTGCTTGAATTTGTTCGATTCAGGTATGAAGATCGGTTACTGGTAGTTGTTTTTGATATTATTTTGTCTTGAATTTGTGAATTTTAGCTCATGACGAACAAATAGATCCAGTTGTTCAATTGTTTGTGTGGGAACGTAGGGGTTTTAGAGGTTATCATAGGCTTTGGTAGAGGTAAAGTGAGTCGTGTTGAGTTTGGACAGTTTCTTTTCCTACAGTTGAATGTGCAAACAATAAAAAGTGGTCTTGGGTGCGTGAATAAGCGCGTAGCTGCATCAAGTCGAGGCTTCTATCAGTGATGGAGGGGAAGATGGGTTGACCGATTGTACAGGATGAAGAAACAATGCTCATTGCAGTGTGAAGTTTTCTCAGGTAAGCTGGAAGGGTGGAGACTTAGAGGCTGCAATTTTGATCCATTTACTAATAAATGGCTAAATTTGGGTTGTTTTTGATATCGAACAGGTCAGATGGGTTGAAAGTCATTGAAAGTGTACTAGAATGCATTTAATTCCTCATATTACTCTGTTAAAGAACTATTAAATGTTTTTGTTATGATGTAGTTTTTGTAACTAAATTTAGCAGATGAGCGATGGTGGCTATGCCTAAAACATCAACCTAAAGATAGGTGATCTTTATGTTGACACATATGATCCATTCAATGCGCGGCACATGGCTTAAATATTTTCTCTCCTTGATCTTTTCCATTGTATTTGTGATGTGACTCCAATATCTTATTTAGGTGTATCTTCATGTTGATATTTCAAGTCTATGTATCATTTCTCTTATCACATTAATTATGGGAAAAGGTTGAAATACTTAGTTTGTGGGACTCAAAAAGGTTTTGACACACACATAAAAGTGCCCATTTTGGATATAAACTCTTTTTCACTCCTTAACCAATCCTCCATTTTGATTGGTCATTGGTGTACGTATAGAGTTTCAGAAAGATATAGTCGAAGTATAATTCTTTGCCAAGATAGAGATGACTACTGGCTCATTAGTTATAGTTTTTTTTTGGGAATCTTCAAGCTTGAATTAATACAGGTGGGTTGCTAACTTGCTATAGGGTTTTAATCTGTTCTACTGAACTTGTAGAAGATTAGAAGATTTGACAACATGAAATTATAAGTATTGGCAACGGCAAATTTTGTAGTTAACATTTGTTGTCTGCTCTTGATATTTTGTTGATTTTTACCCATCGAGTAAATAGACTTGAGCAAAGGAATAAATTGCTGTCGTAATTGTCTCTACTGCCTTTTCAAGAACTGTAAATGGTCTATCTGCATGAATTAGTTGATAGTACTCTTGATATTATGTTGACTATTCTGTTGCCCAATTCAAACAAAGCCAACAATTTTGACTTCCTTACAATAAAAACCAAAGTGAGTGAAGAAAACAATTAAAATTTGCTTTAATCTCTCAACTTGGATCTCTGCTCTCTTCAGTAAGCACCTTGAGTTTTGAAATGTATTTCGGCATAACGACTTATCCATTTCCTTTCTGAATCTGGTTAACCTTGGTGCACTTTGTTCACCTTAATTTGCAAAAACAGGGTTAAAGTGTTAAACCAGTGTTGCTATTGTGATCATTTTCGCTGAACCCTTTCGTGATATACATTCGCAGGACTTGACGTTATATGGCTAAAAGAGAAGTTGAAAGTGAAGTTTCTGTGGACTTGACAAGAGAGTCGTTAATCGCTCTATCTTATTCTTCACCAGATACAGATCTTTCTTCAACCGAGCTTCCTAAAAGTGTTAAAGCTGCAGAAGCTGTAAAAGCTGATGAAAAAGATAAATTTAGGTCCGAGCTGATCTCGATATCATACGCCGAGTCACCTGACACCAAGGATTCACCTGGGAAAACCAAGGGTTAGATCGTTTAGCCATTCCTTTTTTCCTCATTGATGTTTACTAGCTTGTTTTTGTTTAATGTTCGTTGTGTGAATGGACTTTAGATGGTGGTAAACCGCAACAATAAATCAGATGTTTTGCAGTCATCAATGTATCTTTGTGACTATTGCAAGTTGATTTCTGTTATTGAATTATAAGTCTATCAGCGAGGCTAAGCACTTCTTTGATATAGGTTTGTATTTTGCTTTTTGGGCTTGCTCTGACTTGCGAGTGGCCAGAATCGGATCAAACTAGCCGGTTAGAAAGGTTATCGGTTTACTGTCTGATCCGGTTCTTAAAAAACTGGGTAAAACTTTTGAAAGTTTCTTTCCGTATACCTCGTGGATATATAGTGAACTTGGGCCCTCTTACAATTGGTCCACAATCTTTGTGTACCGTCAAGGTTGCTGTACGTGTAATCTTCAATCCTACTTGGAAGCCGACTCGCATTTGGCTTGTATTTATTTTAAACAACATCCAGTTTTTATAGAATTCATTCATACTTGCCAATTGCAAGACTAGAAATACAACCTTTTGGTTATGGGACACACCATTTACCATTAGGTTGGTTATGGGACACACCATTTACCATTAGGTCTCAACCGCTACCCATATTTAAGGCTGGTATTTATCTCATACCGTCCCTTGTGAATCTTGTTTAATAGTTCTAGTGGTTTTTTGTTTCTTATAAGAAAATTGAAATAACAACTTATTGTGCGTCTCTTAGATAACTCCATATTAAACTAGTTGATATATCAGTTGTATGAGAAGTATTATTCGGTTATCAGTTTTTCACTCAGGTATCATCAGTAATGAATTTAGGTCTAGGGGAAAGATGATTTGGTGATGTTCAAGAGATACTCTTTAAGATTCTTTTGATGATACAACACAAGCAAGAGGTTACCATGTATCATATCATCAACTCATCACATGTATTAATAACTTCGGTTGATGATAGCGATTATGAAATAACTAGTATAATTTGACCTCACGCTATGGTGTTACGGTGATAGTTTAAAACGTAAATATGACGGGTGTGTAGAAAGTTTTAGTTAGTATTTACGGAAAAAAATTCAAAAGTAAAACGTAATTTGAAGTAACCAATTAGGTTTACGATGAATCGTAAAAATTGATCAATTATCCAATTAAAGCTTAAATGTATATATAAAAAGAATGGTAACTTTTATAAACCATAAAAACAAAAATGTTTTAGCCAAAATATAAGACATCTAAAATGGACATGGTTCATAATATACTTGAGCGGATTTACAAAACCATAAAAAATAGGTAACTTCATTTTGAAACTTTTAAATTAAAACTAATCAAGTGTTGTCACGTAGCAACCTATGCTTTGCCATAGTATTACCATTCCTCCTTCACTCACCGACATGAGTAATTACTATATATTTAACTAAGTTAGTCCCCGTGTATTACACGAAATAAATAAATAAAATATTAAATAATTAGTAATAAAAATTTGTGCATTATAAATTCATACTTGAAGATAAAATATGATTATAACTACGTATAAATAACTACTTTAAGTAAATAAATAATAATGTATTTTTTAAACTTTGTTTTATAAAAAATTATGATTTTTAAATATTTTATTTTAAGAAAAATGATTTTTCAAGAAAAAGTTCGTTGTATTATGTGTTTTATAAAAGAATTATTTTTAAAAAGTGTGTTTTAACAAAAAGTAGGTTTTTTATTTATTAAATTATATATTTTTTAATTTAAAACTGGTATGAGTAAAATTATTAGTATTCAAAATTATTATTAATAATATAGAGAAATGAGAAAATTAGTATGATAAGGCTTAAAATTGTTTTATATTTATTTTAGTTTTTTTATAAATAGATTTATAGGCTAAAACCCATTTAAACGGATTATAGTTAGTAATAAACATGAATAGTTAGATTATAATATTATAATATTAAAAAAATTAAAATTATATATACGTAATAGTTCAACAATAAAACAATTATACTATTATTAACTCTCTTATCTAAATAGTTTTATTTTTAGACATTCGTTTTATGATTTTTTTTATAATTATTTTTATCAAATTCTTGTTTTTTTTTGAAAACTCCAATCTGTAATTATTCTATTTGTTTTACTAAGACTGTTTTTAAAAAAAATTCACCTTTATAATTTCTTTAGAAACAAAACGATTTTAAATATTTTCTTAAAAAAGTTTTAGTGATTTAGAAAATTTTATATTATATAAATTTTTGTTTTTTATTATTTAGATTTTAGTTAAAAGATGTGATTTTTAAGTTTCTTAATAAAATATATTTTTAAAAAAGATAGTTTGATTTTAGAAAATGTTAATAAAATAGAGAAATATAGCAATTAATAAAATTAATTTTTAATAAGAGAGAGAAACTTATATTAGTATTTAAATTACCATAATATTCTTTTAAAAGGAAAATCAATGTGTGAATATCTAGAAATTTGACAAGTGGCATAAAAGTAGTTTAAAAAAATGATAAGTGATAATTTTTTTTATTAGATACTATAGATTAGTTCTTTTCTGTAGTTCAATCCCTAAAAAGCTTTTTATTTATAGAAATGGTAACCAATTATTTTTTTAATTAAATTTTCTTTATCATTTTGGTTTTGAATTGATACAATCATGAAACCACTACTACTGAAATCAAAAAGTTGTTATATAGTTCGACTTAGTTATAGTTTTCGTTCTTATGGTTTGTCAATATATCGGTTTTGATGGCTAAACTTAATTAGTGGTTAAACATTTTTGTTTATCTACCACCATTACAACTAACACTATCACTATTATTACGACTACTATTATCACTATCAATATCACTATCATTATATAATTCTCTTTGCTTGTTTACTTTCTTTACATAGAAGGACGAAGAGGTCAAAATTAGTAGTTGTATATTGCACACAATTATAATACGTCTCCAAGTTTAACTCTTTCAAATTAATAATTTTATTTGAGTATGTTGAAATTTCTATATTCCTCGCAAATACACATGAAAAAGATGAGGGAATTCAAGAACCAAAAGCTGAGTGAAGTGATTAGTTTACAACTTACAAGATGCTTTTATGCCCATAAAGAACCTTACATGCTTTTGGGCCTACCCGACCACTTCTAAATTCATGTCTCATAGTCGATAGTACATTTTTAGGCCCATTTGAACGTGTATTGGACCCATTATCCATTAGTACAAACTACAAACCACTCGTGAGACAGTACAATTAGTACTCTATTGGTCTGTTTCTCAATATTGTTATGTTTTGGACCTTCATGATGTTGGGCCTTATCAAGGGCCCACAAGTTGAGTCTTGAAACATGTGCACCCCCATGGCCCATACATTAAACACCAAAACACACATGCTACATGTGTCTGAATATAACTAAACACATTTAGAGAAGTCAAATGTGACAGAGCCGGATAAATTTGAAACCTGAAACATTTAGAACGAGTAAAAATATGATGTTTGGGAATTCTCACCAACTACAAGATTAGTTTTAGAATTTTCGCAAATATGAAACAGATATCATATTAGGTGACTCCTCTCTGATTACTTAAAACACACATGCCAATTAATCTGTAGATATATATATTTTGTTTTTGTTTTTCTTTGTTCTTGGGAAACATTGTAATCATTGCTCCATTAATTTTTAGTTTTATAATTCTAATTTCCTTGGTTAGTAAAAACAATTTAAAAGTTATAATAATAATAATGTATTTTTTTAACAAATAATTTTACAATCAAATAACAATATCAAATTTAATAACTTATTCGATATCAAAAACAGTTTTTGAAAAAAATATATTACTTGTGAACTATTTACTCAATAAAACAGCAAATAATAAGTTAAATATTACTAAGTAAATTCACCTATTAGTTTTGACATAAAACGTCGACTGTTTTTAAGTAGGTTCTCGACATAGATTCATGTCGAATGTCATTTCAATTAGAAGTTGGTTCTCTAATATAAAATTAAGAATAAAAGGCAAGGTAGCATTGTAGGGGCACATGACCCCTGATTCACTTCTTTGTTTTAAGTTGTTTCATTGGATTCTATTTGTTATGGGGTAATTTCAACGGAGTAAAATAGGAAAAAACCCCAAAAAATAATAATTATAAATAAGAAAAGGAAACAAAGTAAAAGAAAAAGAGCCCAAAAATCTAATAGTTGGAAATAAACTTATAAAAGAAGAAGAGCTATAAACTTATAAAAGATGAGGGAAGATAAGAAACGGATGTGTGTTCAACCCAATAATATATTAAGAACCATGAGAAATACATAATACACTTGTAAAGTTATTGTACAAAGTAGATTTTGTGTGCGAGGTGTACAAATTTATTATGTAGATATAAACAATACCGATGGAATCATAACACATAAGGTAGAACTAATTATACATAGATGAAATTTCATCACGTAGGAGGTATTCTTGCTTAATAATTCTATCTATGCATGATAATTTCACGTAAGTGTAATTTTTCTTGCATAACAATTCTTACCCTCACTTTGTAAACTTTTTACGAAAAATAAACTTTGTATTTTAAACTTTCTCAAATCTTTTATGTACTAAATAAATTATATAAAAAGTAGTGTCAGACGGCAACAAATATGACTACTCAACCATTTTATGTATCATATTCAAAGCAATATACACAATGTATTGTAAAAAACTTATTCTTTTAACGTATTATTGATTTTGAAATAAATGTTTACGAAAGCTTAGGCCCAAAAGGAATCTTCGTTCAACCCGACAAAAGCATTTTTGGGCCCATATGGACCTTTGTTGGACTATTAGTCATCAGTAATTCAGTACAAACCTTTCATATGACAGTACACAATTGGTACTCCTGTTTCTCATTATTGTCATGGACTGGGCCTACGTAACATCGGGCCACATAAATGGCCCACAAATCGGGCCTTGAGTCCAGTACACCCCCTTGCCAACAAACACCCAAACACACGTGCTACATGTTCAATCTACGGGTTCACATGTAAGTATGGCAAATGAAGCAGTGGCGAAGCATAGTTGGGACCGGGGGGGCCGCCGCCCCCCCTCTTTTTTTCGTCGGTAGTGTTAAACTTTAGTCCGGTAGTGTAAATTTTTGGCTCGGTAGTGTAAATTTTTATATAAAACTCGAGTTCGCCCCCC
>BJCO01805222.1:0-11426 GCA_018326465.1 Flaveria floridana
TAATTGTAAAGCTTAGTGGGTGGTTATTCTCTGTTTTTCCTACCTTTTTGTACTGAACGTGAATGAAAGGGAAGGACAGTTTTTGAGTTTGCAATTCTTAGAATTCTCTGTGAGAATTTTTTTCTTCCTTGCTATTCTAATCATTGGCAGGATTGGAAGGTGATCTAGGAGGCCGGTTACTGTTAATCGCGTGGTGAGCCTGTAGCGTGATAATTGAACCGGAGTTGCCCAGCGAACTTTCGAGTGGCGTGACTGTAACTCGACGGTACGTTGAACGAACAGCAGTGTTTTTATTCAATTCGAGTTATTATTGGATCCAATACTAAGTCTCTGTATATCATTTGGTATCAGAGCCATGGATACCCGAAGCGTTTCTGAGATGAAGAAAATGATAGCCGAGGCCCTCGAACATGATCGACAAGAGGTGGTGCAACAAATGAAAGCGATGCAAGAACAGATTCAAGAATTAATCGTTTCTCAAAACAAACGATCGGATGACGACACCAATTCTGGGGGATCAAGCGGTTCAAAAACCGGGGGCAACAAGGATCAGTCCGGATGGCACCCGAATGATATCAAGGTGGATATACCTGAGTATGAAGGCAAACTAGATCCAGACGAATTTGTTGACTGGATCCAAACCGTAGAGCGGGTTTTCGACTACAAACAGATCGATGAAGACCAAAAGGTAAAAATTGTCGCCCTTAAACTACGCAAGTATGCTTCAAATTGGTGGACTAATGTATGTTTGAAGCGAGAACGCCGAGGGAAAGATAAGATCCGGCAGTGGCCAAAGATGAAGGAAACGATGAAGCAAAAGTTCCTTCCATCTCACTATGTCCACACCGGACTTCAGCAATTACAATCGTTGAAGCAAGGTTCAGGTACGGTTGAAGATTACTCAAGAGAATTTGAGTTTTTGTTGATGAAATATGACATTCCTGAAGATGAACCCCAAACCCTGGTGCGATACCTGGGGGGACTGGAACCTAGGGTCGCGAATGTTGTGGAACTGCACACGTATGATACTTTGGCTGAGTTGACTATTTTGGCCCATAAGGTGGACTCCCAGCAGCGGATCAAAGGAAAGCTAGAAACTAATCGGCCCACATTCAAGCCTAATTCCAACCAAAAAGGCAATTTCACCCAAAAGACCACTAACCCTTTTAATCCTAAGGCATCATCCCCTACTTCCCAAAGTTCTGACTCTTCTAAAGCACCCCGGCGATGTTTCCGTTGCCAAGGTTTAGGACATATTGCCTCCGAATGTACCAACAAAAGGGTCATCACACTAGCCGACTTCGAGTTAGCCAAAGGTTACGAATACAGCGGTGAAGATCCTCCTGAACTAATCTCAGAAAACGAACCGGCCGAGGAGATGGTTGGTCCAGATGAGGGCCATTGTTTGGTCCTCCGGCGGGCACTAAACGTCGTGCCGGCACAGGAAGCCGTACAACGTGAAGCAATTTTTCACACCAGATGTACTATAGCTCAACGTGTGTGCACAGTCATAATTGATGGGGGAAGTTGTACGAATGTGGCCTCCCAGACACTTGTTGATAAGTTGAGCCTGGCCATCCAACCCCATCCCGCTCCATACGTCGTTCAGTGGCTGAATCACGGTAAGGGCATTCAGGTAACTCACCGGGTTCTTATTTCTTTGAGTATTGGCAAGTCGTATACTGACGAAGTGTGGTGCGATGTTCTCCCAATGGACGCTTGTCATGTACTTTTAGGTCGTCCTTGGCAATTTGATCGCAGGGTAACACATGACGGTTATAAAAACACATACTCCTTCATTCACAACAACCGCAAGATCGTACTCACTCCTATCCCTGCCACCAATCACTCACCTAAACCCCCACTTTTGAGTACACTGCTCAAAGCTGACCAATTTGAGTTCCAATCTATTCGCGATTTCATTTTGGCCGGACTCGATGAACAGATGGAACTCGTAAGCACCCCACAACACCCACTCGTTCAACCCTTATTACGAGCCTATGCCCAAGTTTTTCCAGCCGAAATACCTTCCGGTTTACCACCCATGCGAACCATTCAACACCGTATTGATCTGATCCCCGGAGCAGCCCTACCAAATAAACCAGCCTACCGTACTAACCCGCAAGAAACCCAAGAGATCAGAAAACAGGTTGATGCTTTATTATTGAAGGGTCTTATTCGTGAATCGCTCAGCCCGTGTGCCGTACCGACAATCCTTGTTCCAAAAAAAAATGGTGAGTGGCGAATGTGCATGGACAGCCGGTCCATCAATAAAATAACCATTAAATATCGGTTCCCGATTCCTCGACTAAACGATTTACTCGACGAATTACATGGTGCGGCGGTGTTCTCTAAGGTTGACTTGAGGAGTGGATATCATCAGATTCGAATACAAGAAGGAGACGAATGGAAAACCGCCTTCAAAACTAAGGAAGGGCTTTATGAGTGGCTCGTCATGCCGTTTGGGCTATCAAACGCCCCGAGCACTTTTATGCGTTTAATGAACCAAGTACTGAAGCCTTTTCTGGGGCGATTTGTTGTGGTGTACTTCGATGACATCCTCATATATAGTCAACAGCCAACGAACATCAGGAGCATTTACAACAGTTATTTGAAGTGTTAAACCAGGAAAAGTTGTACGGAAACCTGGAAAAATGCGATTTCTTTGCTGCCCAAGTTACTTTCCTAGGTTATCTTGTCTCTGCTCAGGGCATTCAGGTCGATGAAAAGAAGGTTCAGGCGATTCGGGATTGGCCCACACCTCAGTCGATTCAACAGGTCCGAAGTTTTCATGGACTTGCGTCCTTTTATCGCCGATTTGTCAAAAATTTCAGTTCTATCGTGGCGCCTATGACTGAAGTCACCAAGTTCAAACAGTTTGAATGGACCCCTCAAGCTCAGTTGGCATTTGAAGAACTCAAGAGATTATTATCTTCAACACCAGTGCTCTCTCTCCCTTGTTTTGAGGAAGTTTTCGAGGTCGAGCGTGACGCCTCGGGTGTGGGTATCGGGGCGGTCCTAACACAATTGGGGCGTCCAGTAGCTTATTTTAGTGAAAAGTTGAATGATGCGAAGAAACGGTACTCAACGTATAGAGTTTTATGCAATTGTCCGGGCATTAGATCATTGGCAACATTATTTAATTTCCAAAGAGTTTATTCTCCATTCTGATCATGAGGCGCTCAAGTACATTCAAGGACAACATAAATTGCAGCCACGACACGCTAAATGGGTCGAATTTCTGCAGATTTTCAATTTCACTATAAAGCACAAATCTGGAAAACTTAACAAAGGCGCCGATGCACTATCCCGAAAATATGCAATGCTTACATCTTTGCACCCTAGAGTTATTGGACTAGAACTCATCAAGGACATGTACCCTGCTGATCCAGATTTTAGCAGCATCTTTGACGCCTGTCAACGACATGCTAAAGGAGCTTACCACCTTGTTCAAGGTTTTCTTTTCAAAGGTCAGCTGCTGTGTATTCCTCGCCATAGTATACGTGTGACCTTAATCAAGGAGGTTCACGAGGGCGGCCTAGCAGGGCACCTGGGAATAGACAAGACCACATCAATGTTGCAATCCCATTTTTTCTGGCCGAAATTGATGCGAGATGTGACCCACATCATTCACCGATGCCTACCTTGTCACCAAGCTAAGAGCCACACCTTCCCTCATGGTTTGTATTTACCGCTACCCGTTCCTGTGTCCCCATGGGAGGACGTTAGCCTGGATTTTATTACTGGTCTGCCTCGTACACAACGGCAAAAAGACTCTATTATGGTGGTGGTAGATCGTTTTTCAAAGATGGCTCATTTTGTGGCCTGTCATACCACTTATGATGCTGTCCAGGTTGCGTCTCTTTATTTTCGGGATGTTGTTCGACTCCACGGGATTCCTAAGACAATGATCAGCGACCGAGACGTCAAGTTTCTTAGCCACTTTTGGGTGACATTATGGCGTAAATTGGGTACCACTCTCAAGTTTAGTACTACCTGCCATCCTCAAACGGATGGGCAAACGGAGGCCACCAACCGTACTCTCGGGTCTTTACTTCGTGCTCTCATCACCCACAACTTGAAGCAGTGGGAGGAATTACTTCCGCAGGCCGAGTTCGCTTACAATCGTGCCCCAAGTAAGACTACCGGTTTAAGCCCTTTTATGGTTGTTTATGGTAAAAACCCCCATACACCTTTAGACCTTGCTGTCCACAAAGTTTAGTCCGGAGGCTAGTACTTTAGCGGCTGATATTAAACAGCTTCATCAGCAGGTCCATGACAAAATCTGTAAGACTAATGACCTGCTTAAATACCGGCGTGATAAGAATCGTAAGCATATTTTGTTTCAGCCTGGAGATTTAGTGTGGGTGCATCTTCGTAAGGAACGATTCCCATCGAAACGTCGCTCCAAACTCAGTCCCCGCTCGGAAGGTCCGTTTCGTATTCTTGCCAAGGTTAATGACAATGCCTACAAGGTTGATTTACCTGGGGATTACGGTGTTTCCGCCACCTTTAATGTGGCTGACTTGCAACCTTATTTTGATCCCGACGATCCTCTGCCAAGTTTGAGGGCAAACTTTTCTAAAGACGGGGAAGATGATGGACGTACACCCGAAACCTCATTTGGAGCACCAACAGATGATGATCCAGCCCAAAGTCAGGATGAGTTGAACTGGGTCTGTCTGGCCCAAGTCCAACATAGTGCATGACACAATATTTCCAGCCCACTATGCAAGCATGTGTTGCAGTCTACTTCTTGTTTTTTTTTATTTTTTTTTTTCAGCGGGATATAAAAAAAACACTGGGTATGTTTGTTTGTTTGTTTGTTTGTATATTTTATTGTTTTTTAGTCTATTTGACCTTTTCCATGCAATTTTAGTTATTTTCCTAATTGTAAAGCTTAGTGGGTGGTTATTCTCTGTTTTTCCTACCTTTTGTACTGAACATGAATGAAAGGAAAGGACAGTTTTTGAGTTTGCAATTCTTAGAATTCTCTGTGAGAATTTTTTTTTCCTTGCTATTCTAATCATTGGCCGGATTGGAAGGTGATCTAGGAGGCCGGTTACTGTTAATCGCGTGGTGAGCCTGTAGCGTGATAATTGAACCGGAGTTGCCCAGCGAACTTTCGAGTGGTGTGACTGTAACTCGACGGTACGTTGAACGAACAACAGTGTTTTTCATTCAATTCGGGTTATTATTGGATCCAAATACTAAGTCTCTGTATATCACCATGGTTGAAGCAAATACATCTCGCTACCATATCATACGAGAGTGTATTGATGGTCAAAGCATATGCATCACTGCATCAGTCTCGCTATCATATCATATGAGAGTGTATTGAAAGGAATCTAATTGAAATGAAACATATAAGTGGCAAGATGCAACGAGTAGATATATTAACAAAAGCTCTTCCTAGGATTAAGTTTATGGTGATGAGAGCTTTACTTGGTTTTGAAGATCATGATGATGCAATATCTAGCTTAAGAGGATTAATATTAGAAAGTAAGCTAGTTTTATTTTATAGTATTACTGTAGTTTATCCTATGTATAATTATATCCTCTGTCCTATTCAGTTAGTTATTTAACCACCAAATGTTAGTTATTTAACCACCTCTTGAAAAGGTGTGATGGTTAGAAGTGTGTTTTGTGTATAGATTGTTGGGTTTGTGGAGTCTTGATTTGGGCTCGGGTTAAAAGACAACTCAGTGGCAGATTAATTAAATTAAAGATCTGACCCGTTTTTATTTAAGTTTAGCCCATTAATGTTTTCTTGGGGATTAAGTTGTAAACCCTAATTTTCCCTATTTATATTGTGTATTGTACTTGTAATTCCTCACGAGTAAGGCAGAAAGCAATAAAAGTATTATCCTGGTTGCAGCCCGTGGACGTAGGTCACGTCGACCGAACCACGTTAAATCTCGCGTGTTCATCTTTGTTATTATTTTCTCTCGCAGTGTGATTGTGTTTGTGTGTCGATCTACACCCGGATCACTAATAAGTGGTATCAGAGCTACGGCTCGTTCCACACGGAAAATACGAATCATGAAAGAACTAGTAATCTAGGGTTTCGAGAATCGGCAGTCTCGCCGTCATAAACCCAGCTGGTTGCGGATAAAAGAAAAAAAAAGGCAGCAAGCTTTTTTTTGGTTTAGTCAATCGAGGAAAAGAGAGCAAAGTAATTATTGTTAGATTTTTGTGGATGTTTTGCGTGTAAATCAAGAAGAGAAGAAAAAAAAATATTTCTTTTTTTTTGGTTGGGTTCACGTGCGCATGGAAGAAAACAATTTCACAATATATATTATTAATTATTCTTGTGGTTTTGTGTGATTTGTTTTGCATCGCACAAGGTGTTTTGTTTGTCTTTTCTGTGTCGTCGACATAAAGAAGAAAAGGGACATGTGTATTGTTAAACTCGTCTGTTTACTATTTTTTAAGACTAAGGAAAAAGGGTAGTGTTAAATAGAACAACACTCAAGTCAGGCAGCCGGCCACAATTGTGTTTGACACTACTTTCAGTCTTGACTTAATTAGTAAACAGATTGTAGTTTGAGATAATGGCTGAGAGCGGATAACTTCAGATTGAGAAGTTTAATGGGAACGACTTTGGTTGGTGGAAAATGCAAATGGAGGATTTGCTTGTTTAGAAAGACTTGGATGTTGTTTTGGGTGATAAACCAGAAAAGATGGAAGCAACTGAGTTGGAAACTTTAGATAAAAAGGCCAAGGCGGTTATTAGGTTGTCGCTGACAAAAGATATTGCGTTCAACATTCTGAAGGAAACTACAGCGAAAGGTATCATGGATGCGTTGTCTAATATGTACGAGAAGCTGTCGGCAACAAATAAAGTTTTCTTGATTCGAGAGCTGGTTAATACAAAGATGAAAGAGGGAAGTTCAGTTTTAATGCACATCATGCACATCAACAACAAGAGCTCGATTTTGTCAAGACTTGAGTCAGTTGACATCAAATTCGAGGATGAGGTTCAGACTCTACTACTGTTATCATCATTGCTTGATAGTTGGGCTGGTACTGTTACAACGATTACTAGTTCCACCAGCGTGTTCACTTTAAAAGGGATTCAGGATATTATTATGGGCGAAGACATCAGACGAAGAAATTCAAGTAAATTATCAAGTGAATTACTGAATGTTGGTAGAGGAAGAAAAAATAACAGAGGTTGTGGGAGCAAGAACAGGAAAAGGAGTCAGTCTAGGGCTCGAAATGATGTGACATGTTGGAACTGTAAACAGGTGGGACACTTCAGGAATCAGTGTCTGAATGATCAAAAAGAAGTCAACACTGCAGCAAACTACGCAGATGATGATGCTTTAATCTGTAGCGTGGAGAGTAGTGTGAGTTCCTGGGTCATGGATTCTGGAGCTTTGTTTCATGCTACCCACAACAGCGAAGCATTGCAGAATCTAAAAGAAGGTGATTTTGGTAAGGTAAGACTGGCTAACAATGATGTTCTTGATGTTACGGGCATGGGTGATATGGATTTAGTTACTTCAGCTGGTTTATGGACTTTGAAAGATATCAGGGTGATTCCTGATTTGAAGAAACAGTTGATTTCTGTCGGTCAGTTGGATGAACAGGGACATGAGGTTAAGTTCGGGAATAAGCAGTGGAAAGTTGTTAAAAGGAATCTTGTCATAGCTCGTGTAAAGAAAATGGGTTCATTGTATATAGTCAGTTTACTGCCTGAAGGAAGTGACGTTCCAGTTCAGAAAAAGACTAAAATCCAGTTCACGGAATCTCATGGGCAGAAGAAGGTTTGCTTTGCAAGTAAGAAACTTAGAGTCATAGGGAAGATTCAGAGTGAATGTGCATGGAAGAGTTCAGGAAAAACAGTTAAAGGATTTCGTGGCAGTGGGAGCACAGGTTGTGCTGCAGTCGCAGTTCCTAGACGACAATGGGTTAAAAGAACTAATATTCCATCTGATAAGATCTCTCTTGAGGATTACTTGCTAAATATGGAGAGTGTTTGTTCTCAGGATGTTCCAGGATCTGGTAGTTTGTTTTAGTGGGAGCCGGTAGGGACAGAGAACGGGTCAGGGGCAGATACAGCCGTGTCTGATGTGTTGAAGCTCGGGGGAGCTTCAACAGGCCTTCAGGTTAACTGATGAGAAGGCCGCTGCAACCAGGAAGACGAGGAAGATTACAAGAGGTACAAGTGTTTACATCGGAAGGCAGTTTGAAGATGATCAAGCCTCCAAGTGGGAGATTGTTGGGTTTGTGGAGTCTTGATTTAGGCTCGGGTTAAAAGACAACTCAGTGACAGATTAATTAAATTGAAGACCTGGCCCATTTTTATTTAAATTTTAGCCCATTAATGTTTTCTTGGGGGATTAAGTTGTAAACCCTAATTTTCCCTATTTATATTGTGTATTGTACTTGTAATTCTTCACGAGTGAGGCAGAAAGCAATAAAAGTATTATCATGGTTTTAGCCCGTGGACGTAGGTCACATCGACCGAACCACGTTAAATCTCGCGTGTTCATCTTTGTTATTATTTTCTCTTGCAGTGTGATTGTGTTTGTGTGTCGATCTACACCCGGATCCCTAACATAAATATGCATGGGTATGGAACAATTAAGGACTAATAATATTTTTTTATATAAAAAATTCTTTTATTTTGTCTCTTTGATTCCAATAATATAGTGGCCAATCATTTTAACATTTAATGTAATTAGTGTATATAATTACCTCGTTTTATCTAAATATTCTATGTTTATGCAGATTGATGGTGTAATATCACAAGCACAAGAAACCCTTGGTTCTCTTATGTTTCAACGTTCTACTTTTAGGGGTGTTAACTCAAAACTTAGCAATGTTAGCAGTCGACTTCCAACAGTAAGTAACGTATTTGAACCGATTTTTGATGATGATACCACATTACTTAATAAAAAAGTATCACCTTCATGGCTTATTTCTTTATATTAGCCCTGAAATTTCAAACACTTTTCTATGCTGGGGTGTAATGTCACAGGTGAATAGCATTATCTCAGCGATAAACAAAAAGAAGTCTATGGACACCATAATCCTTTCGCTAGTTGCCTCTGTTTGCACGTTTCTAATTCTGATCTACTGGTTGACAAAATAGCAAATTGTCAATGGTAATCTTATGGTGGCTGCAGCTGCACGAGTTGGGGCTTTGAGATACATCTCACCAATTGATTGTAAAAATAAATTTTTAGCTCATTTATGTATAGAATCAACATTTTTGCAAAATTCCGTAGATGTTATTTTACAAGTGTGTCGGTACTTTTTTTTCTATCTTCAAGTTGCAATTGTAGAATGCGTCACGAGTTAAGATAGTTTTGACAGCCTGGAAACGTTTCTAACTTGTTACATTGATGATATGACACCTATCTGCAAATGATTTTTCTATCGAAATCAAGAATTTTAAGGGTTTATATCTTATATGACATCTATGTATTGCTAAAATGTGAGCTCACACCTAAACTAAACCGGCTAGGTACCACATCATTTGTTTTACACATTAAAAACGTTTCTTTGTTCCAAATCTCCTTAACCAGAACATCTTTTACAAGCATAACTACCTAGTGAGAACAAGAACAAGCATGATGTATTAATCAATGCACTTGTGAATGAATGTGACTATTTGATTCATTTAACCCTATTCTTATAGTGTTAGTTTGATCTTTAGTTGGATTTGATGTTTTGTATTGAATTCCAGTTGGCATGCTTCCCTGTACTATTGATATGGTTGTGTAAATATAACTTAGGTACGGATTGTTTCTTTATATCTTGGCCTTTAATCATCGGTGCACCTATACTCGATGTAAGTCAATAGTTAAACACACTTATGTTTGACCAACATGTAGTATCGTCTTGTCATGTCCTTTTAATGACGACTTCCTAGATGTGGTTCGAGTTTTTAGTGTTTGGCGCAAGACTTTAAGTTAGGAATCGAGCCTACAAACAAATGAATGGATTTTCTATGACTCGAGTTCTAGCTCCCGAGTGTTTTATGCATACTTAATATCAAGTAGAAAATTAATAAATACTTGTACGTGATACCAATTAGATGTAGTGGGAAAGATAAAACAGGATCGTCAGGTGGTATATATCTGTTTTATGCATCGCATTAGAAGCTAATAAGTGTAACGGTTAATATTCTAGTTAAAGTTCTCTACTTCAAATTGGTCATTTAATACTCTATCGACCTGTGTATTTCTTTTGTTGACTCGTCGGGAAACTCATTAAAATAACATATATGCCCACTTTAACAAACAAAATAAATAAACGTACCTAGTATATTTTACGTATAGTAATATTTATAGAGATTGAATTACTAAACATACCTAGTTAAATGTCCACTTTAACAAAATAGTCTAAAATATCCTATGAATAAAATTTTGAAATGTATAACTTCTAATAAAATTTTGAAAAATATAACCTTGAATAAAATTTTGAAATGTATAACTTCTAATAAAATTTTGAAAAATGTAACCTTGAATAAAATTTTGAAAAAGTATGTTGTTTTTGGCGGTTGATAAAAGTTAAACAGTGGCATTGAAAAGACTAACCAATTATAACGAAAAGTGGCCAAAATGTAATTTTTTTTTCGATCTCTCTTAATATGAAAATTTATCCTGTTATTACTTGATATATGTATACACGTGACATCATTTGGTTGGTTTCATCTTTTAACCATTTTCATGGAGAATAACATCAAGTGTGATGTTCACTTAAAAAGGTTAGAAAATTTTGAATTATGTTTTTGGATTTGTTGTTATTTTAGATTGACATTTAACTTCTATGAAGAATGATACTTTTTCAACAATTAGTAAAAGGATTGTTAGGTAACTCTTTTTCAACATGATAATAATGTAATTTTTAATGGTCCTAATAAATAGACACCCAAAAATTTAAATCGACACCCCCCTATACGCCGCGTATGGGTCCATACGCGGCCCATGCCCGGCGTATAGGTATCGACCATTAATGCGACATTAATGACTGACACTATACGTCACATCAATTTACCTATACGGGGCGTATAGGCCCATACGCCACGTATAGGTCGGTGTCGATTTAAAAAAGAATATAATGTATACGCCGCGTATGGACCCATACGCGGCGTATAGCTCCTCCATGTATGGGTCATAAGTCACGTATGGGTATAAAATGTCAAACCCTATACGCCGCGTATGGACCCATACGCCGCGTATAGGGTATAAAACGTCAAATCAACAACGCACCCTATACGCCGCGTATGGACCCATACGCGGCGTATAGGGTATAAAACGTCAAATCAACAACGCACCCTATACGCCGCGTATGGACCCATACGCGGCGTATAGGGTATAAAACGTCAAATCAACAACGCACCCTATACGTCTCGTATGGACCCATACGCGGCGTATAGGGTATAAAACGTTAAATCAACAATGTACCCT
>BJCO01805420.1:0-10474 GCA_018326465.1 Flaveria floridana
CTGCGGTGTCCCCAGCAGGACCCTTAAAAAAACGTTATGCTCATTTAGACGTACAGGTATATATAATTCAAGTTAATAAAAATGTGGTTATATAATTGAGAAAATCTTGAATATCACATAATTTTATTTTCGTAATTTGTTTACTGGATTAAGGTAATTTATGAAATGTCTGAATTAAAACTTAAATTCCTTGCTTTTTAAATTAAATTTTCTAATAATCTTCCAAACATCAAATTAAATAATTCTAATGTTAAAGGATGACGTTTACGATCAAATTGTCACGTCCAATCAGATCGATCTGATCTATAATTTCATTTAGGTTGACATGTGGTCTTATAATATATATATCCCTTTTGTTTTAAGAATACAAATTTAACCCTCTTCCTAATCCCTATGTTGCTTTTAAAACTTCAAATAATCTACTTTAAAATATTTAAAATATCAGATAATGGATAGATTAAAATTCTGATCTAATGATGTTATCAATATAAATTAACTAACGTAAAGAGTAAATAAAAGTAGACAAATAATGATTAGAATGATAAGTTAGAATCTTAAATAGTAACTTTTAATTTCCGATGCACATCCTAGTTATCCAAATGACGTAAGAACACATTTGATTGTCATTAGAGCATAGGTAACGTGATGCTGAGGGTGGGGGACTCGGCCCCAGGTGAGAACCTCAAAACTAGTGACTCCAAAAACCCCCTTACCCAGTAAAAAGTTATCGGGCACCACCAACTCCATTTGAGATTCATTTGACTGTTACAAAACGGTCTTATGACCATTTGATTTAATAAACAAAAAACTTAATAATTTAACCCTATAAATACCAGTCAATTTCACTCTTTTCTTCACACAAATTTCTACCTATAAATAACAAGCATTCCAATTTCGCATGTAATCCATCTACAAAGAATGATTGTGTTTTCTGCTTTGGGCAAAGTGTTGGTATAATACATCCCTACAAAGTTCAGCCGGCATAACACCCTTTGAGGCTCTTTATGGTCGGCCACCACGTACATTACCTCGTTGCATCTAGATGCTACTGGCAATCCTGTTTTGGCAACTCAGCTTGTAAAGCGTGACTTAACCCTCAAACAACTTCGTCAAAACTTACTCAAAGTTCAAACCAAGATGAAACTTTATGTTGATAAAACTTGTGGATAGGTGTCCTTTAAACCTTCCAAACTCCAATAAGATGGCATTCCTGAGCAACAAGTCACCCTTGCACTTAATCGATTCTATTGCTACCTTCGTCCTCTAACCTTCAGCCATACTTGATCCCCGCACTATCACTAATTTCAGCCTACCCATCAAACAATATTTGATCCAATGGGAGGGAAGCTGTCATTTGAGAAGATGCCTCTAGCTTACAAACTTTTTATTTTCCTGCACCTTGACTTGAGGACAAGGTGCTTTTCAAAAGCGAGGGTAATGTGATGACCCATCCGACCCAGAACCATCCGGCCCAAGATCCCAACGCATGGGGCCCCAACTCGCCAACCCATCACAAAGCCCGGAGTTCTACCAGCCAAATTGCGTGATTATGTTTGGCATGCCAGGTAGCAAATAGTTAGAAAGATGGGCCAACCAACCTATAAGAAGAAAGGGTAGAAGGCTAAATTTGTTATGCATTTTGTTAGAAAGTTGTATTCTCTCCCATCTCATTTTGTATTCTCTTCTCAGCCCTTTTATTTCATCATTGTCCTTACAATTTCAATCATTAATAAAAGATCTAGCATACTTTTGCCCAATTGTGTGTCTGCTTGAATTGCTTTGTAATCTATCTTCTGTAAATTATATCCAAATACAAGGACAATAACCAACATGAACACAGGTGACACTCATCATTTTATATTTTTGTATGAGATAACCAACTGAACCCTAAATATAATAATGTATTTAAAAGCCATCACCACCTAAATGGATTTATTCACTTTACTAATTCATTATCATGACAAAGTTTAACTAATCCTCAGCACACTAACTTTGTACAACTTTAAAATAAACACACAGTTCGTACTAAAAACTAACCCTTGCCATTAGTCCATTACTTAACCCACCACCATAAACATCCTTTGATGAATTAGAGAAAAACTTCTCAATAAAGTCCAAGAATTATAGGGGGGGAAACCCTTGTATATTTAATACTAGTACACAACATAGCATACGAAACAATTAATTATAGCTTCTGTAATCTGGTTTTGATAAATTACATCTCGATATCATCTAGGTCTGGAAGGGGAAAACGAAGTATTGCAGCTATTCCCGTCAGTTGTGCCAGTTCTGTAGTCATGCAAAAATCATGTCAGCAACCATGGGATAGTAATTATTGGCGTGGATTAGGAAACGGGTCAAGTGTTTAGACTGCCAACAGGTCATCATGCATTTATTGATTGTCATAATAATGAACTATGCCCAGGGTTTAGTTAGGCAATGGGTTGAGGGTTTATTGTCATGATGATTAGCTGGCTGGCTTTCAAAAATATTATCTTAGGGTTTAGTTTTTAGTTTTCTCATTTTAATGCGGAAGCAGTTTTCATCCATGATTTTTGATGAAGTTCCTTTTTAAGTATAGCAAAAATGATTTAAGAGGCTTTATGCATTATAGTTAAACAGCTTGTTTTGATAGAACGATGTAAAATGAGAATGTACTCACGCTCCCCTGATACATGCATTGAAGAAAATATATGAACCGAGCCACCGGAGTCCTTTACTGCGTTGACCAAATTCACATATTTTTGCCTTGTAGTTACATCAGAACTCCTGTAGAAAATATTAAAATTAATCAAAATTATTCAGATTGTAATAAAAGTCATATTTTAAGTGTTGTGCCAGATCGCCAAAAAGAACAGGAATTAAAAACCTGAAAAGATCATCAGTGATAAGTAATGTCTGAACAGCCATTCGTTCATGGGCAACCTCAACATGCTTTGGTCCATAACATGCACGATTTGGATCCTAATAGTGTATAAAACAAAATCTTAAATTATTTGTTCATTTTGGCATAAATATAAAACCAAAGCATCCATTAGATATTCAGTAATTAATGTTGTATGACGACAAACAATGATATTTCATAATGCTTATAGCAATAATCCAACAAGATGATGAAAGATAGAGCCTCACATTAGAAAGCATGGTGAAGAAATCCTTAAGAGCTCGGACCTAAATAGAGAAATTAATGGTTGTTACTAAAAGAAAACCTGAAAAAGGTAAGTAAAGCTTTCAAAGAGAACTGAATTTGAAATCCTTATAGCAAATGGGCTACCTCTTGGGCTGCTTTTGTATCTTTGATGATATTCATCACATTCGGAGCATCGAGAACTTCTCTCAAACTATGTCTTTGAAAAAACAAATGTAAAACTTAAAACTTACTGCAAAAAGTTGAATATTTTACACAAAAGATAGCATTATAATTACAGAGATATATACTTGTATCCTGAAGTTGTGTGCACAAGAATGATGCGTGATTTGTTCTCAATTATGTGCCTTAGATCTCTTCTTTCTGCTTCCAACATTAAATGGCGATGAAATTGATCCTACAATACATATAAGACGCTCTTAATATGTAGAATTTGTTTAGATGAAGTATATACCATCATTTCTACCCTACAATTTGTGACATGAATTAGTAGTTTCAATATACATTACACACGGCAATTTGAATCCATTTACTTATGAATGACATTAGGTGTTAGACAATGATTGTGTTTATATATGTCAAGGATTGTGATTAGGCTATAATTGTGTGATTACAGTTTACTATATTTAGCTGATTGTACTCTATATAGATACCATATTGTACACTTTGAAACACACAATATACAATTCCCAATACCAAGTTTAACTTGGTATCAGAGCTACCATCGATCAAACCCTAATCCCACCTCTGCTTCTTCTGTTTTTCACCAGCCATCTTCAACCTTAATCCCATTCAATCTGCTCCACAATGGCCATCACAACTTTTACAATCGAACACAAAACCAATCACAACTCTCACAAGTTCGGGTTCAAATTAAGCCCTACCAACTATGGTTTTTGGAAAACAAGGATCCAACCTTTTCTAATCACCAATAATCTCTTTGGCTTTATCGATGGATCTCTCAAACGCCCACCTAAAATTATCGCTGGTGACAGTCCAGCAACAACCATCGACCCCAATCTTGAATATGTAGCATGGATCTCCAACGATGCTCACATCCGCATGCTACTTCTTTCAACAATCTCCGAAGCTTCATTCAAACATGTACAGGGAGATACTTCTACTAAACTGTGGCTTGCCTTGGAACGCGCTTATGCACCTCACACATCTTCCACGTGAATATACCCTCAAAACCCAACTGCTGAAGGTCGAAATGAAGCCGGAAGAAACGTCCGCTGATTACCTCACACGTGTTCAACAGTACTCTCATGCTCTCCTTAACATTGGGGAGCCTATGAAGGAAAAAGATGTCGTTATGTTAGCCATTTCTGGCCTTCGGGAAGAATACAACTCCTTGAAGCCTACCCTCATCTCAAGACAACCATCTGTTACTCTACTGGAACTTCCCAGCCTACTTGCTGATCATGAATACATGGTAAAAAAGGTTGATCCCATTGCACCCAGTACTCAGGCCTTCATGGTTACCAGCAACAGCGACTCCCCAAGTCTCCAACTTCCACCGGAAACAGTTAACTCCCTTCAACAGCTGCTGACCCAATTAGGTCTCACTGTTCAACCTGCACAACAACAAAGTCAGGCCCTTTATGATAACCGCGGAGCACCGACTCGTGGTTCGTACAATAGACGTGGTCGTACACGCTACAACAACAATCAGAACACCCGTCAAGCCGTCCCTACCTCAGGTACAAAATCTAGATTTCCATGGGCATCTAATCAAAATATAGTCTACGGTTCTTGCAACAGGTGTGGTATTGGACATATTCCTTCACAATGTCCCAACCGTGACCCAACAACAATCCGTCAACCAAGGCAGCCTTTTCAAGCCAACCTTGTTGACCAACGCTCACAAGCATCCTCATCATGGCTGCCGGACACAGGTGCGAGCAGTCACGTGTTGCCGGATCTCTATGGTTTTGACGACTACGAGTCGTATCATGGTAAGGATACACTCATTGTTGGTAATGGCAAAAGTTTACCCATTCTTCACATTGCATCCACCAAATTTACTTCACAAGACAAAAACCTTTCACTTAACAAAATTCTACATGTTCCACAAATAAAACGTAACCTTTCTGTACAACGTTTTCGTCAAGACAATAATGTGTTTTTTGAATTTCACTCTACTTTCTTTTGTGTGAAGGATACGGTTACCCGCAATATCCTCCTCACGACGGCCTCTACTCCTTTCAACTTCCAAAGTTCAATCATGTTTCCAATGTCGCCTTTTCAACTGCTCGAGCATCTCCCACAACTTGGCATCAAAGATTTGGCCATCCTCACTCGCAGCTGTTAAAGTCTATGATTTCAAACAATAAACTTCCTGTTACATTAAATTCAGTTTTTTCCTTTTGTAATTTATGCCCTATGGGAAAATCCTCAAAAATGCATTTATCTACTTCAAAACATAAAAGCACTCGTGCATTAGAACTAGTATTTTGTGATGTTTGGGGTGCAGCCCCTGTTTCTTCGATCTATGTTCATCGTTATTTTTTACTTTGTGTGGATCATTTTACTAGATATATGTGGCTATTTCCCCTCAAACAAAAATATGATGTTTTGGTTACATACAAACAATTCCACAAAATGGCGGAAAGGCAATTTCAAACACCACTCAAAGCTGTTCAAAAAGATGATAGGGGAGAGTTTCGAAGCTTATCTCCCTTTTCACAAGTCTGGGTATCATACATCGTCATTCGTGTCCTCATACTAGCGAACAAAATGGTTTTGTTGAGAGACGACCTACCGTCATGTTGAGAGTGGTCTCACTCTTTTAGCACAATCGGGTGTTCCAAAACGTTTTTGGAATTTTGCCTTTGACAACCACATACTTGATAAACCGCATGCCCTCTCGAGTGTCTTCAAATATTTCTCCATTCGAACATCTTTTCAAACGTAAACCAGACCTATCATTTCTCTAAAGGAACTTCACACATCTATGACATCAACTCCTATCTTATGGTGTGACAATCTAGGGGCTACCTATCTCTCAGACAATCTAGTCTTTCATGCTCGCACAAAGCATGTGAAGATAGACTTTCATTTCGTCAGGGAAAAAGTTGCTCAAAAAAGGCTCTTAATACAATTCCTAAACACAAAGCCAAGCTACAGGGCGCTCCCCGGCCGGGGGAATGTTAGACGATGATTGTGTTTATATATGTCAAGGATTGTGATTAGGCTATAATTGTGTGATTACAGTTTACTATATTTAGCTGATTGTACTCTATATAGATACCATCTTGTACACTTTGAAACACACAATATACAATTCCCAATACCAAGTTTAACTTTAGGTAGAGTTTTATGGCAAACACGTTATATAAAAAATTGTTCACAATATGGGCAGGTTGAAAATCCCCTAAAGTCTACTTTTGTGCATAGAAAATTCTAAGTCGTTGTACTCATGTATTTAAGTTCTAATTATTTATGTTGTTATTATTATTGTAACAATTATACTTTTTAATTAAACTAACATATTATATAACTGTGAGAAATGAACAATAAAATGTCTAAAAAGTTAATCTTTTTTTGGATCAACATGAAGCCATCTTGACCTGTTAACATACACACATCCAGTTTTCAGTTCACCATTTGTCCATATAATGATCTAGTAATATCAGCTAGAAATACCAACCTTTGTGAATCCTGGACTTGCAATAACAGCACAGCGAACAACCTTGAAGTCTATATGCTTCATAAATGCCTGGAGAAATAAAACAAAGTTATATTGATTCCACTTGTGCACATGAAAGTGACATTATGCACTTTCAGAAATATAATCAAAAATAAAATACGAATAAGCATAATATAGTGTTTTCTTATTGCAACCTCACAACAACTTGCCTGTAAAACATTCTCATAGAACTTATTTAAAGCCTGTAATGCAAAAAGATGAATATAAATTTAGAACCAGGCATCAATGTATGTAGAATCCATAATAAATTCAGAAATAATTATTTAAATTTATAGAAAAAATTCGAACAAGTTAATTTTAAAACATACTTTGTCATAACCAGCAACAGAAGGTCCATGCTTGCGAGGAATTGAAGTTTCAATACGAGAACGTGTAATAGTCAAACTAATGAAAAATTAACCAAATCAGCATGTGCAAGTTGCAACTCTCTACAACATAAGATTACAAAAGTAATAACTAATGCCTTGAAACGACTGCCCCATAACTTTTGGGTTATCAGATTATTGTAACTTGAAGTCTCAATAGTCTGTATTTAATGTTTGGATAAACATATGCTGCTTCTGGTGATTAAATACCAAGATTTGATAATCTAATGATAGCATAATATCAATTATTCAACTATTTTTATACAGCAACTTGTATTTCAATTTTAGAAACCATCTGCTTTGTTCACATTAATGTCCCTTTCGGCCATCTTATTTATTAAAATTCAAACATCTGGTTAATTAAATATTACATTAGCAAATAGTGAATTATACTTTCTACATTTTTTAAATAATAATTTTAAAAAGCACCATTTATAAGCATGTTTATGCTCCTTTTATCTAGACTTGACCTTGATCATTGTTATGATTTTGTTAACTCTATCCATACAGCCTTAAACAACAGACCACTGTAGAACTAGATCCACGAGAACACTTACATGTGAAGGAAAAAGGAATGAAGAAAAATAAAATTGACATATACTGGATATACTATATAATAGTTAATGAGTTATATTACCTTTTACCAACAAGGAGAATATGCGCCAACCCTTCTTGCATTAGCACAACTGCAAGATCAGCACTGGCAGAAGGATCTAAATCAGGAGAGAGAGAACCATCAGAGTCAAACAAAATTCAGAAACTAATTATTTAGAACTTTCACGCTTGTAAAACTACCAAAATATACCTGAGGCTTGTTGAAGTGCTTCTATTGCTAGAGTGTCCCATAACACCTGGAATATAACCAGTAACCCACTTGAGAAGCAAGTAATAATTAGTAAAAAAGATTAAACTGAAAGATACCTTTCTTAACACAAAAGGCCTATGTGATTCAAGTTCAAGTGTATGAAATTGCCCTATCTGGAAATAAATAAATAAACATAAGATAAACAAATTGATCTAGAATGTTGTAAGCATGTTGGAATTCAAGGTTTCTATTTAATTATTACTTGTATTGTTGAACAAAAAATTCAACATGCTTAAGAAAATCAGCACCTACTTTTACATGCTCATTCTCCAGAATGTTCTTCCCACGTATTCTTAGCACAGAACCTTCCTTGTCATAATCAACATTCTGTAAACAATTTCACAAAGTAAATAAAAACAAATTAACATACTCACTAAAATCCCACTAGTATTCTATTGGTAGGGTCTGGGCCCTAGGGAGGGTAGGATGGGGGTAACCATTTCCTCTATCCTGTAATATAAGAAGCTGCTCTCGAAACAATTTTGCAAGGTAAAATATAATAAACATGTAACTACTAATGCTAGTACATAATTATTGTAGCACTGACAATAAACTCACCTTACCTCAACTTTGATTTCAAGTTTTAATTTTACTCGTTCTGCTTCTCTTGATCCGGAAGCTGCTTCCCTAAGGACTTTTCTACATGGCACACAGAGAAACATATATTAAGATATTACTTCCAGTACCAAAATTATATAGTTTTCCAAGTGAAAAGATAAAGTTTCGCAGAATGATATTTAAGCAATAAAATAAAAATCTGAAAACTGAGATGCAATTGATTGATAAACTGAAATAAATGTCGTTGCAAACATAACACCATCACTTACAAGAAGCATGAATTTATTTAGCAAAAAAGTAAAAGTCTAGATTCAAATCAATTCTGAGGCTGAAAACTTGTATAAAACCAACACCAATATCAATTTGTGGACTTAACATTAGATCTTAATAAATAAATAGGAGGTAACTAAAAATACAGATCCTTTTCACCAAACAAACATACCCAGAAAAACCTCATTCAATATTAGGATTTGGGTTATGAGGAAAAAAGCCAACTCCTAGAGAAACCAAAGCTCCAAAAAACCAGGAAAGAAAATAAAAAAATATATATATAGAAGGCACACTTTAAACTAAAACAAAGCCCACTTATGGGTAAGAGGCACACTTAACTAACAAGCACACCTAAAACAAAAAACCTAAGCGAATTACAAGCTATGATAGAAAGCCCTAGGCTTTATGAAGCATCTGCAAGAACCTTATGGATCATGTTAAGTGAAATTCTTACAAATCTAATCGTTTTAACTTGAACAGAGTTATTAGAGAGGAACCTGATGGTAACAGCCATAACACTGTCACCTGGAGCAATCAAATTATAAGCGAGCCACAAATCGTCTGATTCGTCGGGAATCATCTGGTTGAGAAAGGGGCAGTGAGAATCAATAAGCGAAGCGAAAGGAGTATGTTTACATGACGACGGGAGAAAAGAGATTCGATTACCTTCACGCTGCCGGGGCCATCGGGGACGAAATCTCTTCGAACGATCTTCATCCAGACAACAAATGTGCGTAATCTTCCTTCTTCGACCTTTTTAGGTATATATATATATATATATTTATATATATATATTCATATCCCCGTACTTCATGTTATATCCTTAGTAAAAAATCCAAAAAATCAAAAAAAAAAAAAAACCCAAAAACCCAAAAAATAATCATCTTCTCATCCGCTGTGCATATAATCTATCATCCGCTCATCCGCTGTGCATAACTACTAGATATCTGTTGTATCTGCTGTTTAATACTGTAAGTATTACGTGTTTATATATATGTTTTCAATTTATATATTGGTGTCTATATTTTATTCTCTACTCTCGACACCCAACCTTCTTACCCCCCCTCTGATGCATTGGTATCAGAGCAAGGCTTTCTTAAAATCTAAAAGACTAAGACAAGCTCTATATTTATGACGTGTTATGCCTCTTTCTTTGGAGAACTCTCTTAGGTGAAGATTATGGGAAAACTAAGCTCTGATTATTAAAGTGTCAAAAAGGTTATAAAATGGTTTTGGTGTTACATATTCTGTTAATATATATTTTTAATATATTAAAAAATCTTAAGGATATGAGAAAATCTTTTAAGGGGAAGCCTAGGAAGGATTAAAACTAAGGAGTTTGATTTCATTCAAATATTGAGAACAATCATAATTTTCTAAGCAAAAAACTTGAATTTCTAAATCTAGAATTCATCGATAAACCTGCTTTTAGAACAGTTAATACAGAAAATTATACCTTAAGTTGTTGTATTAAAGAAACTTGTAAACATAATCTACATACTGAAAATCCACACTTAAACGCTTTAACAGATTTAGTAATAAATTTAGGTAAAAAC
>BJCO01805430.1:0-10607 GCA_018326465.1 Flaveria floridana
CAAATTCCATAGTGGCCTATCTGTTAACCATTATGGAAGCTCTACTAGAGAAGAGGAACCCAAATATTCATTTCCTCTATTTATTTCCAAAGTTTGAAAAAGTTCATTAAGTCAATGATGTTATCCAGAAAGTCACAATTCAAGACGTCAAAATATTTCTCGAAATCTACTTTGAAAATACAAAGCTTATTGTCACGGACTGATATCTTCAGCTCATGTGCGGCACTTAGATTCGTTCTAAGTCAGTCTTCTTGATCTCGGGTGGATGGTTTATGCAGCGGAAGTCTTTGTAAGGAAACGTTAGATTTGTAGTGCGCAATTAAGACGCTTGTGGTGTATGTTTATAACACAAGTAATAAGCTTGTATTACTACAAATACAAGTACAAGACTTTGATGTTACACGGAGCTTAGGCATCTTGCAAATGAAGTTCCATCAACCTATTTATACTAGTTACAAGTATTCTAGATTGTTTTACATCTAAATAAGTCTTTACATAATATCTAAGACAAGATTTTTACATGGATTTCTCTAGATTTCTCATGATCTTTCATGGTTGCTCCATGGCTGATTTTTGTAGCCTTTTCTAGAGAGTTCCGTGGTCTTCAAGGGCTGCACAAGTTGCTCCTTTATAGCAGCCTTTTATGCTCGGTTTCTAGAACATCCTGGGACGTTCTAGAGTCTTCCAAGGCTGCAATGTTACTGCAGAATTATATGGGTTGTTCCGGAGTTTTCCGGGCAGTCTTGCTTGCTTCATAAATGCCCCTAATCGATAAAAATTAGGGTGCTGCGACCTGCGTTTTGGCAGGTCGTGACATTATCCTTTCTAGTTCTTTCCACCTACGACCATACCTGATCAAGTCAAACTCGATATAAAAAAACTTAGATTCGACTATCGAGTTTATTAAGCTCGAGCTCAGCTTGTTTTCAAAGCTTTCTTCATATAAGCTGCCACAAAGAAAAGCAAATACACCCACAATGTCAAGGCAACAAGCCCTTCGAGTATTCAACAAACATCACACTCACTCCACCGTCCTCAACTCCCTGCAAATCACCACACTTTCTCTCCCACAAACACGTCAAACCCACGCCCAAATCCTCCGCAATGGTCTCTTTTTCAACCCCCATTTCACCACAAAGCTCCTCTCACTCTACGCAAACCACCACTGTTTCTCAGAAGCCAACACCCTCATCAAATCCATCGAAAACCCGCATGTATTCTCCTTCTCCACCCTCATTCACGCATACTCAAAGCTCAATCGATTCACCGAAGCCATTGTGCTCTTCTCTCGCATGATCTCACATGGGTTGTCGCCTGATTCGCGTGTGATCCCTTCTATCGTTAAAGCGTGTGGTGGGTTAAACGATTTGAGAAGTGGGAAAAAGATTCATGGGTTTTGTGTAGCTTCTGGGCTTTGTAAAGATTCGTTTGTTCAGTCTTCTTTGGTTCATTTGTATGTGAAATGTAGTGAATGGGATTGTGCACGTAAGGTGTTTGATGAAATGCCTCAACCGGATGTTGTTTCTTGTAGCGCGTTGGTTTCGGGTTATGCGCGAGAAGGGTGTGTGAAAGAGGCTAAGATGGTGTTTGGGAGGATGGTGGAGTTAGGGGTTGAGCCAAATTTGGTGTCTTGGAATGGTTTGGTGGCTGGGTTTAATCAAAGTAGGCATTGTTTGGAGGCGGTGATGGTGTTTCGAGATATGCACTTTTCGGGGTTTAAGCCCGATGGAACGACTGTTTCTAGTGTTCTTCCTGCTGTTGGGGACTTGGAGGATGTTTTGGTGGGTGTTCAGATACATGGGTACGCGTATAAGCAGGGTGTTGGATCAGATAAATTTGTGGTGAGTGCATTGATTGATATGTATGGGAAATGCTCATTGACTATCGAGATGTCACTAGTGTTTGATGAAATGGCTTTTAAAGATGTTGGTGCTTGTAATGCTTTGGTTTCAGGGTTTGCTAGGAATGGTTTAACCAACGATGCATTGCAAGCGTTTAATTGGTTACGAAGTCAAGAACTGGAGTTGAATGTAGTATCTTGGACATCTATTATAGCATGCTGCTCACAACATGGAAAAGATATTGAAGCTCTTGATCTTTTCAGAGAAATGCAACTTTCTGGTGTGAAACCGAATTCTGTAACGATCCCTTGCTTACTTCCTGCGTGTGGAAACATTGCTGCATTGATGCATGGGAAAGCAGCACATGGATTCTCTTTAAGAACAGGAATATCAGATAATGTTTATGTTGGAAGTGCTTTGATCGACATGTATGCAAATTGTGGAAGAATACATTTAGCTCGGGTTTGTTTTGATAGGATGCCTGTTTGTAATATAGTTTGTTGGAACGCGATGATGGGAGGATATGCGATGCATGGAAATGCTAAGGAAGTTATTGAAATATTCCATCTGATGGAGAAAAGTGATCAAAAACCGGACTTTATCACTTTTACTTCTTTATTATCTGCTTGTAGTCATAGTGGGTTCACAGAGCAAGGTGAACAATTCTTTAACAAAATGTCCGAGGATTATGGAATTAAACCAAGAATCGAGCATTATGCTTGTTTAGTTACACTTCTTGGTCGTGCGGGGAAGCTTAAAAAAGCTTTTTCCACTATTGAAAATATGCCATTTGAGCCCGATGCTTGCGTTTGGGGAGCTTTACTTAGTTCATGTAGAGTTCATAACAACATGAGGTTAGCAGAAGTTGCTGCTAATAAACTATTTGAATTAGAACCGAATAATCCTGGGAATTATGTTTTACTATCCAACATTTATGCGAATAAAGGATTATGGAAGGAAGTAGATCGAGTTAGGGATCTGATGAAATCAATGGGAATGAAGAAAAATCCCGGATGTAGTTGGATTGAGATCAAGAACAAGGTGCACATGCTTCTAGCAGGTGATGTATCTCATCCCCAAATGACTGAAATATTAGAAAAGATGGATAATTTGAGTATGGAAATGAAGAAATTAGGATGTTTGCCGGTTACTTCATTTGTATTGCAAGATGTTGAAGATCAAGAAAAGGAGCATATTTTGTGTGGGCACAGTGAAAAGTTAGCAGTGGTGCTTGGGCTTTTGAATACTCCACAAGGGTCTACTCTTCAAGTGATTAAAAACCTTAGAATTTGTGGGGATTGTCATGATTTTATAAAGTTTATATCTAAGTTTGAGCAGAGAGAGGTATTTGTTAGAGACACAAATCGTTTTCATCAATTCAAAGATGGGTTGTGTTCGTGTGGGGATTATTGGTGAAAAGTTTATTGGAGGCTTGGTTTAATGCTTGCATTCACTGTCATGGCACTTCAAGAAACAAATGTCCTAAATCAACCACATGCAGCCATGGTTGGTAAGCATTCAGCACAAACTTTTCTTTCCTTCTTTTTCTTTAAATTTTGTAGCATATTTGAACAATTAATCACCATCTCAACACTCTTGTAAATGCCCGAAATCTCCAAAAATTTAATAATGAAAACCAAAAAAATTATCAACACTAGTTTATCATGATAGTGTTGTATATCACCTAAAGGCTTCACATTTACCAGATAACATAGTGATCGTGGCGGCGGCAGCAGCAGCAGCAGTGATCCGAGCTCCACCAGTTCGTTGTACGACTATCAGACACTGACAGCAGCGGGCCAACATTGCGGAGGATGCAGTATGTATCAGACAAAGTCGTATTCCTTCAAGCATCTGGTCATGGCGTCATCACCTCCTTCCTCCGGTAGTATGCGTTTTGTTGCTGCTGCTTCCAGATCCTCAAAAGAAGAAGAAAATATGATCGTCATCTTTTGTTCAGGTCTCAGGTCTGGATCTAATTACATGTGATCTATCTTCGATACATCACATGCAGATCATCGTGATATTTCCAGAATATGTTTTCAGTTTGCCTTATTGACTCATATTTTAACCTGAGATTAGGTTCACAAGTCCAGGAAAAATAATAATGAATCATGATCAGGGCTCAATATCTCTTAACCATCGTACTGCATTCGTTTTGTTGGTTTGGATGATTCGTTTTAGTTCTCCATCGTATCTATCCATCTCTTTTGAATTTGTTATTTCACTCATACATCTACTTGTAAGGATAATGGAATTAATCGAAAATCAGAATGTCATATAATCAGTTAAATTTTTCATGTTTTTCGTTTTTTGTTTCTCATTCAAATTGCATGGAATAATCATTTGATTGCTCTGATAAACAGGATGATCTGAACTTCTTGTTGAAGCTTGGGTGTTTTGCAGGTGCACCTGCAATAAAATATGGCAGCATTCTTGTGCCAAAATAAAGATCTGCAGGTTGTCTTTGAACCACTTTAAAGCTCTTTCACTACAGACCTCCAGTATGAAAGAAGCATATTAACCACCAGATAAAGATTCAAGCAACCCTTTTCCTGGGGTCTAAACATCAACCAAAAGAATTATGGGGCTATGGACCCAAGTATGCTACGAGGGTCAATCGTGTTGGGCCGACGGGTTGAATTGATGAAACCAAAATAATATGCAGAATGGATAGGCTTCAGTCATCGACAGAATTTGATGAAGGAAATGAAACTGCCAAAAACGTCTACATGCTCACAACCATCCAACAAGGGCCACTCGCCTACAACCGATTATGCGTCGAATAGTTTTAGGGGGCAAACGACCCCGATCATTCATACTCTAGCCAATCTTATGCGATTACAATGACACTCCACGTAAAGGCTTTGGAACCTTAATGACGGGTGCAAACCCATACGTCTCAAATGGGTATTCAACTTATGGAAAAGTGCGGAAGGAGTGGTAGCAAAAGGATATGTGCAAAAGAAGGGAATAAATTTTGAAGATGTCTTCACGCCAGTTGCTTAAATGGAAGGGGTAACTTTATAAAATAGTTATTAATTTTCAAAAGTGTTCTAATTAGATAACTCAAGTTTAAAAAGAGTTTTAATTAGGTCACTCGGCTTTCATATTTTATTTAAATTGTAAGTCTTAACATTGTTTTTAACATGTTTTTCTTTTTGTTTCACTTAGGAAATATTTTTTTTCTTCTTTTTGATGTGGAACGGTCATGAGAATTTTAGATACTATTTTCTACTTTTTAATATAATTAACATGTTTTTTTAATATAATTTTATATATATAAATTTTCAACCCCACATCTTCTCCTCCGTTATTATCTTGACATAAAAAAAACTCGATGATAACTCAATTTGATGGTTTAATATAATTAAAAAAATATATACATGAGTGATCAAATTAAAATACTTTTGAATTTTGGTTATTACTCTGTGAAATTTTCCCTTAATGGAAACCATCCGATCAATACTAGCTTTACCAGGTCGAGAAAATTAGGAAGCATATCATCTTGATATGAAATCAGCCTTTTTACATCAAGAACTGAAGGAAAATATCTACTGTCTACATGTATCAACCCAAAGGGTTTGTAGAAACCTGATAGAATGTCTTCTTTCTTCATCTGCAATTTTAAAAATTCAAGAGTCAACAATATACTTTGACATTTTTGCTTAAATTCACTGCTTTCCGAGTTCTGATTAACAAGAATGTTATGAAAAACAACTTTTTCCATAATATTAATTCCCAAAATATTGAAGAAAATTTGAAGTCAATTTTAGTTTGTTTGACATCAAGAGTCAAGCTGCAGTTCCTATAATCTGAAAGTATAAGGCAGGGGTTTCAATAGAATTCCTAAATATCAATCATTTGACCATACCCAATTCAATAAATTGCAATAAGGGATTGGCATGTAATTAGGGAATATTTGCAAAGCTTTCAGAGCAAAACATATAAATTTTCAAAATGTGGAAGTAACAAGTTTCAAAAATCAAATCACCTTGCAAAATTAAATAAATAAAGAAGAAACAATCCAGATCTGAAAAACTGAAATCCAACATACCTTGACTTAACTTTCAAAATTGGTCTTGAGGATGTTGAAACATAAGCGGAAGAGATGTTTAATCCTTGTTGCGGAAATGACTAATCAATCTGTAAGTTTCATATTTTGTAGCAAGATCAGTTATGTAATTATGCAACATGTGGAAGTTAGTAAGCTGATTAAACATGGGTAAGGAAAATTGGACTATTTAGTTTCTGTTTGAACCCATTTATTTAGGAATGGGTCTATTTGGGTTTTATTTTATCTTAATTACAATCAAATAAAACCACATAAGCTAAAAAAGGATGTTGTCAAACAACACCTTCATTAAAAATTAGAATATTATTGTAATAATGTTGTTTCAGTAATCATCAGTTACTAATATAAAACATAAGAAAAATGGTAACGAAACCAACCTGTACTAAAAATGACCCATTTCAACCTTAACATGTTTTGACCCGTTATATAACCTGTGTGTTTTGTCGCAAGATCATTCATGTAACCATGAAAACATGGGCTGGGCAATTGGATGATGCTTCTTCATCTTCTTTCCCTGTGTTATCATCTTAAAAAAGGAACATATTAAAAAAAAACTAAAAGTCATCCAAAGAGTATTTTATCAATGATAAAACTAATAATAATATTTTATTAATAATCATTATCATATGACCATGTTAGTTATTAATATAATGTATAAGAAAAATGGATAAAAAAACCAACCTGTACCAAAATGACCCATTTCAAGCAAGACATATGTTGACCCATTATGCAACCAATGTGTCCCACCCATGTCGCTACCTCTACCAGCCATCATTGCAGAGGTGAATTACTGGTGTTAATATACTCTGCTGATCATTTGAAACAATTTAGCTGATGGTATTATTATAAGCTTAATTTTGACGTTAAAACGGAAACGACAATAAGAAACTCAACTACTTAACTTGTTCGGCATCACTAAGAAGTACTGTCAAAAGAACTTGATGAATATTGCATAGTCTGAAAAAGGATCATAGGCAATGAAACAGTGATTTGACATCATAACAATGAACTCAAATAATATCACATAACAGCACTACATTAGCAAATTTCATTCAAATTAAAGTCTAAGAGCATAAAAATAGTTCAGATCTACATACGAGTGATAAAAAGTATAGTCTAAGCCGCCCTCTCACCACAGATCCTAATGCAAGCTGGATATCCTCGGGCAAGATCGTAACTATGAATCGTGCACATATTAGTATCCTCAAACAGTCTACAGCAGCCAAGTAATACTACATGTGTATCTTTTCAGCAACTATGAAGTTTAGTATTATATCCCTCCAGGTATGTGTTGTTTATTTGCAGAAAACTTGACAGTGTCTTCTTTCTTCAACTACAATTTAAGAAATTCAAGGGTTAAAAAACGGTACACTTTTGACATTTTTGGTCAAACCCATTGCTTTCCTGGTTCAGATTAACAAGAATGTTACAGAAAACAACCTTTTCAGTAATAAATTTGAACTTAATTTTTGTTGCAATAAGGATAATGAACTTGGAAATGCAGTTGGGGAATATTTCACAAAGCTTTCAGAGCCAAAGCATATGAATTCACAAAATGTGGAAGTAACAAGTTTCAAAAATTAAATCACCATTCGAACTTAGACGAATAAACAAGCTTCAGATTTTGTATAATTTTGTGGAAGTAACAAGTTACTAAAAAACTTAAATACCTTTCCAATTTGTAATAATCTTGTTTTAGTAAACGTCAGTTATCAATATAAAACATACGAAAAATGGATGTCGAAACCAACCTGTACTAAAAAAGACTCATTTCAACCAAATATGTTTTGATCCGGCATGCAACCCGGCTGTTTTGTCGCAATATCATTCATGTAATCATGAAAAGTATGGGAGTTAGTAAGCTGATTAAGCATGGGCCAGGCAAGTGGATGATGCTTCTTCATCTTCCTTCCCTGTGCTGTCATCTATAAAACAGGAACATGTTAAACAAAATAACAGTCATCCAAAGTCTATTTTCAACGCATACTACTAGACTATTACTGTAGTAAACTAATAATAACATTTTGTATATAGTCATTATTATAGGACCACATTAGTTATTAATATAAAGTATAAGAAAAAATGGACAAAAAAAAACCTGTACGAAAATGACCCATTTCAAGCAAAACATATTTTGACCCGTTATGCAACCCGTGTGTGCTGCCGATGTCACCACCTGTAGTAGCCACAATTTTAGAGGTGGGATTACTGGTTATTATGTACTCTGCTGATCATTGGAAACAATTTAGTTGATGGACAACACACATTATTGGTTAGGTTACGTGTTAATGGACTAGAAATCATGAGTTGAGTGAATAACAAGGATCTTACATGGAAGAAGGTTTTACAAGTTCCTTCAGCGGTCCTACTCTTGAGTCTAAGTCCTGGATTATTGAGAATGAGTTCCAGCATAATATGTCTCTTGTTAATCCTGTAGAAAAAAGGAAGTAGTTATGACATATATAATTTAAATGTATACATTTGAAAGAGAGATATATTGTTTCACAAAAGAAGTAATAAATCAACAGGAATTCATATTTTCATGTGATTCCAGATTGAGCAGAGTAGACTGTTTGAATTAGTAAACCAAGTTACAGGGCTTTAAAGCTCAAACTCATATGCTAGTGAATTCAATAAACCAACACACGAATTTAGCCCCCTTTATTTGACTAGATTCTTGATTGAAATAAGAAAAAAATACATGTGATTTTACTAGTGAAGAAAATATCAATAATTAAGGTCTGTATTTGCAACAATTTCACAAATATTCAATATAAAAAGAATCATATCCAGTGGTCCCAAAATCGACTTAGCTAATGAGAATCCATCCACTTAGCCCTTTGACATTCATCAGCTCAATTTTGGATTTTAAGCAACAAATTCGGGTTCAACAAGATAGGCGATTACTGATTTTATCAACTTTGGATGTTCCGAGTGTGCGAATCGACAGAAACTAAATAAATTTCTCAAGGTATACGAATTGTGATGGGATAAAATGTAAAAATTTTGGCTTGAATGAAAGCAAATTCAAATATATACGCAAATCAAAACCAAAACAATTCAAATATGTACCTGGTAGCCTATTTGGATACGGGGGATATGATAGATGAGGGGCCAGTAGCGGGAGCCTCTTCCATTACACCTTTCTTTCAGTTTTGGCCAGTAGGGATATGAGATTTCTAAGCTCAAAAGGGAAGGCAACAGCGTTTCTGGCAGATTTTTCATCTTTGGGCAATTCCGAAAGGTGAGATGTTGAAGGGATGTGAGGTGTTGGAGTCCCATTGAAACTGATTCCAGCTTCTTAAATCTCTCTATGCGAAGATTAGTAAGAGAAGAAGGAAGAACATCTGTCAGCTGCCCAACATTACTCACATATGGCTCATCATCGATTAAGACTAGATCAACAAGAGAAGGTGGGAAATTTTGATGGCCCCACTCCGAGATGGGTTTTCTCAAGCCCCCTATTTCAAGGCGAACCAAATTCGGAGGCCAAAGCCCACGAGGAAATGAAGCATCCATTCCTAGACAATTTGTTATAATAAGATCTTTCAACAAGGTGAGATGCGATACCTGAACATCAGGAAATATCTCAATACCAGGACAATCGCTTATACACAAGCTGGTAAGGTGAATGAAGTTTCCCAATTGAATGACTGATTTCAGATTTGCCCATTTATAAATATGTATATTTTCAAGCATTGACATACTTGTGTTGTCCATCTTTTCCATTAGTTTATCACAATAAGATACAGCAAGTGACTTGAGCTTCTGCCCTCCTTCTTGTGTTGCTGTAGTTGGGAAGGAGAGATGTGTAAGTGACTCACAATTACAGATAGTCAATCTCTCAATGCTATTTGGACAGCAACAATGCTCTAGTGTTTTACAAGAGTTTACAGACAACACCATGAGAGATGATAGGAGGTTGTTCCTATAATCATCATCCTCCTCCTCTTTCTCTCCTAAACTCACCAGATTATCACAACACCATACGCTTAATTCCTTTAAATTCACAAGCACCTTACGTGACTCCGATTCCGATTCCCACAAGTATCTTATTTCATTACAAGTATCGATACTTACTTCTTCAACCGCCCCAAGATACTTCATAACACCTCTCCACACCTCGTCCGTAAGCCCTGAAATAGATTCTATTTCTAAGTTTGTGATTGATGAAGCTGCACGAACCAGACTACTTAGCACACCATTACCACATTCATTAATTTTTAAAGTCCTAAGTAACGGTAGTGCATCAAGTGAGACAACACTTAATCTAGGACAATTTTCTATATAAAGCTCACGAAGGCATGGATACACTGCATCTAAAACATCACTTTTGGTTGACCATACCTCCCAACCCGACATGTCTTCAAACCGTAAAATTTCAAGTGCAGGGAAGGCGACGGCAGTAGAACTAGCTAACTCTATACCTATGACTTTAACATCATCCATGCCTTGAATAAACAACTCCTTAAGTGAGGGTAGCTGCCCAAGTGGCGGTAGAGAGAGACATTTTCTACAACCACGTATCGACACATGACCCAAATGACGAAAAGATGGATCCCCGATCCAACCTGGAAACTCTGTTCCTGCATAAAACACAACACCTAAAGTTTCCAATGTGTCAGCGTGCGGCTTGATCTCATTCAAAACCTCCTTATCAAGTGTTCCGCTTTGAGAACCATCACCCCATT
>BJCO01805560.1:0-5000 GCA_018326465.1 Flaveria floridana
GCCTGATCGGGTACGGCAGCAAGTCCTTAATTGGCATGTCGGTAAAGTCCTAGGCGAGCCTAGGCACCGATAGTGACAGAGAATTGACGGATAAAGAAGAGTAATAAATAACAATAAATGATAAAGTAATGATAAAGTGATAGCCTGTGTGTATTTATATTTTGATAGACAATGATTATTTTCAACTGATAAAGCTAATATCTCTTACGAAATATAGGCCGTAACTTATGGTCTAAAACGATATTTGAAGGGTTATTTAAAATTTCAAATCCTATATAACCCTAATCATTAAGGTTTTGAATGAAAACTTTTACCAGCCGAATTTAGGTGATTTCAAAGAGATTTTGGGTGCTTCCAAGCTCCTCAATATCATCCATATCATCATTGATCATCATCAAATCAAGATTGAAGATTGAACGAAGGTGATGCGTGGCTAAGTTCTCTTGATTGCTTTCGGGAGTATAATTCTTATAAAGTAAGACGATTGGTATGACTGATTAGGTTTTTGTATTAAACATTGATCTATTGAATACAACATTATGTTTTGATTTATTTAAACGATTTGCTTATAAATAAAGTTGTTTGCTTGATTATCAGTTTTTTGGTTTCCTTGCATCGTGAACTCATTAAGAAAAGTAAGCAACATGATATAAGTGAATTGGTAACATTGTGAATAAACGAGTCTTAAAAGATTGTTCCTTTGTTGTCACTTTAATCAAAAGCTAAGATCTTGAAGTATTGTTTCTTACAAACCTTAATTTAAGAGTACCAATTGTTGATCTTGCAGAATTGGAAACCCGGAAGTGATTGTTTCTTATTATTTAATCAAATTCATTTTAAAGTTCATTTCTTTATGCACTTTTTCTTAGTAATCCATTCAAAGTTTTAATTTTTAATTACAAAGTTTGAGTCTTTTAGTTAATCGAGTCGTATTTGTTAAACATTTTCCACAGGGACAGATTCCCTATAGAGACGACCTTAATTACCCTTACACAATAAAGGTAGCTAATACCGGTTATTTAACTTGTTTTTGATCGAATCTTGACTACCAGATCAGAAGTCTCTCTAAAACAAAAGTTTTCGGCCCTGTTTGCTAATGAACTAAGCAAGGGGGTGCGTGTTCAGGACCGTGTTTCAGTAAAAAATGGTGAAATTAGATGGAAATGGAGGTGGAGACAGATCCCGACTGATGGTTTATTGATGCAGGAGCTTATGGGGCTAATGGAAAGCCTTGCTTCTGTCTAGATATTAAATAAGGATGATGAATGGGGTTGGGAACATGCCATGAATAATACTTTCTCAGTCAAAGAAATAAAGCACATGATATTCCAGAAGCATCGAGACAATACCTACTACAATTTTTATCGAAATAATTGGGTGTCTCCCAAGGTCCAAATTTTTAATTGACGAACGGAAATGGGTAGAATGCCTACCTTTCACACTCTTGCAGCAAGGAGTATTCCTTTGGCTTCCCATTTATGTGTGATGTGTGGAGAAAATGTCGAATAAGTGGAACACCTATTGATATATTTTTCGGTGGTAGATTTTGTTTGTTCAAACATTGCTCAATGGTGCATGATCCCTCCTATTTTTGCCTTTTCAATTAGAGACTTGTTGGAGCTTCATAATTCAATTCTCGGGGACAAGTGCTGGAAAAAATAACCAATGCTATAATCTTAATCACGTGCTGGTGCATATGGAGTCAAGGAATGAAGTGGTGTTCAATCGGAAAAAAAGTTAATGCTAAGCAGATTATGGAGGAAGTTAAGGTGCTAAGCTCCTTATGGGTCAAAGCTAGAATGAAAAGTGGTTTCAATTCTGGCTTGTATTATGACACCCTACATAAATCTCACATTGGCTGTGGACAAGAGAGATTCATGTTTCATAAGGAATGTCTTGCCTGTAATATCATCAACGCATTTTGGGCGTATTGACTGTGGATGAGAGGAGAACTCCACAGTTAAGCGTGCTCAGGTGGCAGCAATCCAGGGATGGGTGACCTCCCTAGGAAGTTTTCACCTGGGCAACCAAAAGCAAATTCGTGAGCTCCTCGTGGGCAAAGCGGATAATATTGGTGGTATGAGAGGCCGCATGTTACAGAATGGTATCAGAGCCACTCCTGTGCCCGTTCGGGATGTGGGACATACCTCACCGAGGATGGTGACTTCTCGGGCTCATCGAGGACGATGAGTGCAAATTGGGGATGATTGTGACACCCTACATAAATCCCACATTGGCCGTGGACGGTAAAGATTCCTGGTTCATAAGTAATGTCCTGCCTCTAATATTATCAATGCGTTTTAGGTGTATTGGCTATGGATGAGAGGAGAACTTCACAGTTAAGCATGCTCAGGTGGCAGCAATCCAGGGATGGGTGACCTCCCTAGAAAGTTTTTACATGGGTAACTAAAAGCAAATCCGTGAACTTCTCATGAGCAAAAAGGACAATATTGGTGGTATGAGAGGCCGGATGTTACATTCATGGTCACCATGTATTAGAAATTGATAATAGAGGGAGGAACACTTGATTTGTATTTGGTGTTCTTTCTATGGTTGTTAGATTTTAGTTTCTTGCTAGCTCAGTTTTTGTCTTATGAAATAAATTTTTTCCATTAAAAAAAGTATTAAAAGTTAATAATATTATTAAGATATTAAAAAGTTATTTTATTTTAAAGTAAATAAAAGTAAAACCGAATCCTAAAAAGAATATTTAGTTTTAGAGAACTAGTTCAATGGCAATATTTAGACATGTGAAGTACTTTACTGATGGAACAATTTGTTAAAGAAATATTTTAATGTGTATTTTTCAAATGTAAATTTATATTTGGGAAAATTTAACAGATTGTTGGAAAGATTTTTTATATGAAAATATTGGATTGAATGAGTTTATTAAGAGATGATTTGATTTATAAAATAAAAATGTATTCTTTTTTATTTATAAAAGTTATTTAAAAGATATGCTATTACATAAAACTTACGGAATTATATGAAAAGCTTGATATCTATTAATTGTTTACAAAATTTAAAAATTACATTATTTTATGTATAAAAACATTATAATTTTATAAACATTATATTTTTTAATGTATAAAAATATTAATATTTTATAGATATCAAAGACTAAAAAATAAGGCGAGGAAGGAAATTTTTTTAAGAAAAATTCATTTTTGGCAACAGAAAAAAATCCCTCGCCAACTTAGCAAGGAACTCAAAAAAATTATATTTCTTGCAAGGAAATATGGCTATTCTTTGCCTAATCAGCGAGAATCTGCTTTCCCAACGAGTAATTATGGATTTTCTTTAACAATGTGATGAGGAATGGACAAGTATTTTCTTCTGATTGGTTAGTTTTTCGGTAGTCGTTATTTTTAAATGTTTATTTTGATAATTTCGTTTATTCAAATATATAATCCGGTATATTTCCGTACATAAAATTCTGATGTGATGTTATCAGTAACTTGTAGAAAAAACTTGAAAATTAGTAATGTTTTATTTATGTAAACGGTCTCTGGGATGACTGCAGTGACCGGTGATACTTTTCAATACACCATAGAGTCATAGGGTGTTTTTGGTCTGTTGTTGTGGCAGGGGATATACCGTTTGGGACGACAACAATGACCGGTGATGAACATAAAGTGGTTCTGGCTGTTAGTGGTGATCAAAGAGACAAAAGGGTAGGAAAAGAGGTTGTTTTCGGAGCGTTGATCTAAAGGATCGACTAATAGTCCTGTAACCCATTAAAGATTTCATTTGTAACTCAACAAAATGATAAAAATGAAAAGAAAGTCATAAAAATTAAACTTCATACCCTGAGTTATACGATATCTCACCAATCTAGCTATAATCTTTTATACCTACTTCGATCTTATAATATTGCTAAAATGGAACCAACAGCAATATCGATCTTTAAAAAACAGTAAAAATGATAATGGTATCCACTGATGGAGTTGGAGGGCCTACTAAAAACATTAGTGGAGGGCCCAGTTAAGTACTGATAACAAAAAGTTATGGGTCAGTACATGCATCAAAATCTTGGTGAATCCAAATCTTGAATAGTGTTCATGGTAGTTGACTTATAGAATTGTGTGGGTGTTGTCACTGTTCCTCTAGAATAGTCCCCATCCCTTGAAGAAAATTAGTAGAGATAAGGTGATCATGCAATTCAAAGGGCAAAGGCCAACATTAAAATATGCCCACTTTCATCACTAACCCTCTTTTATTAACAGGTGCAGAATTATGGGTTGGTTTGTTTGATCCCCTCTTGAATAAGACAAGCCATAAATCACTACATTCAAATCGTCGCAAATGCCCTACTGCGGTTGGATTCGGCAATCGCTTAAACCCTGCTCGCAAACAGCTTTTGCAACCGAAATACTTTTGGGACTATATCTAGCGATTGAAATTCCGGTGGCTAAAAACTAACCAACAACATGACATTTTGTGTCTGAAATTGAGGCTGGAAGGTTTTGCGACGAAATTGCAAGTAGGGTTTTAAAACTAATTGAATTTAATTAAGTTGTTCGAATGTTATAAATATGAATGTTGAAAACTTAAAATGGAAAAGTGTGAAGGACAAATTAAGTGCGCCGAGATATATGAGAAGATCTGCTAGATATGGCAGCAAAATTATTAGAAGATTTATAAGAGCTTGTTTGGTTTTATTTATTTTTTGCATTAACATGTTTATTTACTATGGTAAAATTATTAAGTGTGGAAGGCGACGACAGCGGGTTAAGCTTCGGGTACTATTGGGTTCACGGGAACACCATCGCAACCTCCTCTCCGGGCAGTGGCTTCGGGTTGATGCATCTGGTGAACCCAGATCTCACAACGGTAATATTACCGATGGTTTTGACCGAAGGGTTATGTTTAAAACTATGAATTAAAAATTATTTAACCAAATTTTCATAATTTTAATTCGACTCTCTACTACAAATATTCATCTACCGAACAAAATGATCGAGAATCAATATTATTCGATTCTTCCCCCATCATTATCA
>BJCO01805560.1:10000-15196 GCA_018326465.1 Flaveria floridana
AATGTTTAATGTAGGAAAGAATTCAAGAGGAGTGTGTATGATCCTCTAGTGAGACCAGTGGAGACTCATCTGTTCTTGATGAGATTCAATGCATTGAGCGCGCCTTAGGTCAAAGGCGAGAACATATACGAGGTGTTGGTCATGGGGTGAGACATCCCACCCCAGATTTTTCTAGTTCACAACCTACTCCAATACAACATTTGCAAGATGAAGTTGTAGAATTTAGACAATAACAACAACAAAAACAAGAAACCATACAACAACAACAACAACAAATTTAAGAAACTATACAACAACAACAAAAAATCCAACAACAACAACAACCAATACAAGAAATACAACGATTGCTTCAACAGCAAATGAAAATGATACGCTACTGGCAGCAGCAATGACCACCTGGTGGTTATTAGCGTTTGTATTTTTATTAGATTTTGTTGAACTTTAAACTAATTGTATGAATTAGTTGTTTGTTAAACTTAAATTTGAAATTATATGAATTATTTGTTTGTTAATCTTGCATTGGATTTTTATTGATTATATGTTTGTTAAATTTGTAAAAATATTAGGTTCTGCATAAAAAAAACTGAGATCAATAGCGATGACTTGTCTCCACCATAGCAATTATTAAAAAAATTATAAAAAATATGAAAAAGACCTATAGCGACGTCGTCGCTAGATCATGTTTTTCTTTTTTTCTTTTTATTTTATTATTCGTAAAATCCGAAACCATGACACTTATAGGGATGATTTTTCGTTCCTATAGACGAACTTGTGCCGACGAACTCTATCCCGACGACTTATCTGCCTATTACGACTGATTTTTGCGAACTAACTCTATGTCGTCGCTATAGATCACTATAGATCAATGATCTATAGCGACGACATGTCGTCGCTATAAGGTGTAAAATTTTCGTTGCTATAGACTCACTTTCTTGTATTGTAATTAATATCATTCAATAAGTTTTTATATACATGCTTTTTTTCACCTCATTTATATATTTTTTATTTATGATTATAAAGTTCTTTCAATTTTAATGTTTTCTTTTTGTTTTTAAGTATGCCGAGTTCTAGGTAGCCGCTCCCTTTGTGTACTTTTGGGTTCAAATGATATGTCAAATTTTTATTAGAGTATGATTTTGGTACTTTTGGTTACACCACTTACTATAACAATTTTAAGTTATTTCAGAGTAATTTCTCTAATATTTTAGAGAAAAAAAGAAAACTATTATTATATGGCGACTACATGTCGCCCATAGAGGGCAAAAAAATATATATATTTATGCTTTTTTTTTTAATTTTCCATGCATAAGAAAAGTTATAGAAAAACAAACTAGCCTATAAGAGCGACTTATATTGTTTTCATTAAACGCCAAGTTCCCCTCCATCCTGGTAATCTATATGGAGAAGACAAGTCCCCACTATAGTACTTGATTGGTCAAAACTAAAAAAAGTTATAGCCGTGACCCATCATCACTATGGCTCTATCTATAGCCACGACAACCGTCATTGCTGTATGTGTCGTCGCAATAGGAGACTCTTCTTGTAGTGCCTCCACCCTAAGGTTGATTTGGTTTTCTAGTCTAAGTAGTCTTGGTTTGTAAACTAGTATGGTATAAATATACGGTTAGAGATTATTATTAAAGAAAGAGTTGAGCAGTTTCGATCTCAAATCTTCTGGTGGTGTTGCTTGATATCTTGTGCTTGATCTCCACATATATTAAACATCTTGATATGGATAGCGGATGGCCATGTGTTTACCACTAAGCATAAGAATTGCATAATAAACAAATGGTAAGATCATAAGTAACAGAAGAACAAATTTGTTTTCACATTAATTAGCAAAAGTAACAATCTAAAAAGTATTATGCTTTCACATAAGTATATATATCTTTCAAGATACTGTATCAATGAAAAGATAAGTACATATATGTGCAAATAAAAACACAAAAATGTGGGGAATATTTCCATTCCTCGTGAAATGGCCGTAAAGCTTTATTGCAAGCAATAATTAGTGATAGGAAAAAGTGCAGCAATTCTTGTGATACTAAGAACTGATACTGCAACCTAATTATTCATCACTAATCCGAAAATTAAGAAAAATGCACAATCAATATTTAATATTATTTGTCATGTTACAGTAAATATAATAGTTTGGGTGCTTTTGCAAATATAGAAATGAAATCATGGATAAGACACGCTTATAGGTAAGATTTGAACAAAGACCTGCACAACATAAAATATAATAGAGAAAAGACTGAAGTGAGAATCAGCTAAAGAGCACTTACATAATCATTTTCATGATAGCACCAACAATATATCCCATCATGATATTCCATTATCTAAGCTAGGGTGTATATATAGGTCCTTCCTTATATGCCATTTTTCTTCACTTCATTCCCACAAACTTGTAAACCTTTATCTTACATATTTTTTCTTTCAAACAAAAGCACTTGAGTACGAGGCATATATTGTTGGTGATCAGGATAAACATGAGAAACATGAAGAAGAATCCTAAAGTAGCTGATGAAAGCATGTGTGGAGAAGGAAGCGGACTCGAGTTTCCAAATACGGCACGGCAAACAAGGGAAGGACTCTCGAGTGGTCTTGCTCTTATATACAGCATCATAAAAGCGCCGTTCTCACTTCTATCTTGCTTATCATCTCACCACCAAATAAGTGGTGCTACTGATGGAGTTTGGGTTGGTGGAGAGCTTACTCGAATGTCGGAGGTTAATCATTTTATGGTTAACGATAGTATGCGCTATGTTATTTTGTTGTAATCAAAGATGTCTGGCTAGTACTAGTCATGCTTTTTGTTGTTTGTGATTTTAGTATAATCGATGTTATTATAATATAATTCGACTTAGACCCAAGTAAAAACACAATATACTTTTATATAATTTAGAAGGTGACGAGTACACGTTTGTTCAAGATTAATTCAATTTCAGTAACCAATGAATTAACCTGAGGGTTCAAGGGGGCAACATCTACTTGGTAGGTTTCCATGGGTGTTACGGCAGCATGGTCCAAGTGGTTGGTAGAGCCCGTGGTGGAGGTCTAGCTCTCGAGTTAGCGAGCGGCAAGGATGAAGGAAATTTTTTTCGATACGTAGTTAGAAAGCTAGTGAAAGAAGTTTCTATTATGTATGATTGTTGGAAAGCTTTTCGAAAATTTATCCATCACTAGTAAGTTACAACTAATGAGAAGAAACTCATTAGTTAGTGGTGACTATAATCAGTGGCAACTAGGTATCAGTCAAGTACGCATCAACAGAAATTTCAACAATCAGTAGTAACTCGATTACTACTGACACTTGAATGATCAATGATTAGTTGGTTTTTGTGTGGGATTTTTCCTACTCATGCTACTGAATAACCGTGGACATTTATAACGAAAGTAACATACCTTCTGACTTGATAACCATCATCATTATCTCTTAACATTTACACTAACTTATTCCCAAATTAGCGCCCAAAAGTATACTCACATGGATAACTACGATGTTTTATGTAAGATGGGGGTGGTGGAGGCTAGTAGAAATTAAGGTGGTGAAGATGATAGCGACAGTGATGGAAAGTAGTAGATGGCTGGAGATGGAGTAATACCAGGTGGTGAAGGCGACAACATATCTCCGATTGTCTAAAGCAGACAAGTTCTAGCAAATAGGGGGAAATTTAATGATGTCCGATAAGGTTTATAACATAGCATTAAAAAACTTCACGGGAACATCTCCGATTGAGAAGCAAAAAAGTATTTGCATGAATGAACCAACGATGGTCAAATCAGTTGATTAGGTGTTTGGCTCTAATATCATATGTTAGATTTGAGAATTCCTTGTTTGAAAACAATTAATTTGATAAAGAATAAGATGAAAGTGTAAGAGATGGATGTAGTGGTGATGATACACTACGAATGATAACAAGCTATCTTTCTCTTTAATAAATAATCTCCGGAAGAAATCATTAGGGGGAACTTGGTCTTCTATTTGTTTTATTAAACGTAAAATGCAACTATATTAAAAGCCAAAAACATCTCCTACTAAGAGGCTAGAGTAGCCGGATTTTGTACAAGTATTACAACAATTCACCCACTCATATCCAAAATTACACCAATTATCCCAAATAAAAAGTTACCTTCTGTGAATTTGTCCTATTAGTCACGCACAAGAAAGAAACCGTCTTAATTAATATCCTCCATTAGCTTGAGTCTAGAGCTCATCTCATTAAAAATCCTTTCATTTCTTCTTTTTCTATATGAAAAAGGTTCAAATAAAAAGTATATTTTTGTTACAAAGTGTCAAAACCAACTTCGCATAGATTTAAAAGAAATATGAACAATCAGTCTTCAAAAACTCTCAAGCCCAAGAACACAATCGAGAAGAAACTCAGTTCAAACAAGAGTGAAAGAACTGAAAACAAGAACTCGAATATACAAAGGCACAAACTAAACCCTAGAACAACACTTCTGAGTAAAGACAGAGATGAAAGACGAAGACAGAGAAAATGAAAGACTTCTCTATATTTCATCTGCACTCTCTCTCTGCTTATATAAAGACTCACATGACACCATGCGGGCCGGACTCCTATTCACACAAGCCCAGCGGCCCAGCAACAACAACAAGCGGCCCAGCAGCAGCATCCAAACAGCAGCATCCAAACAAGCAGCATACAAGCAAGCATCCAGCTCAAACTAATTAGAACACAGCTCAAACTAATTAGAACACATTAATAAAGAATTAAAGAGATTGAATTGACAGATTTATATATTTTCAACACCCCCCCTCAATTCAAGCTCCCAAACATATCAGACATCTTTAGGGACTCAATCATGTGACTATGCTGAGAAACTAACAGCCCTTTTGTGAAAATGTCAGCGAGTTGATGTTCAGACTTGATAGGCAGTGTTTTAACAAGACCTAAAGACATTTTTTCCCGAAGGAAAAATAAGTCAAGCTCAAAGTGTTTGGTTCTGTCATGAAAGACAGGATTAGAAGCTATAGACAATGCTGCATTATTATCACAAAACAGTTTCATAGGCAAAGCAACAATCACATTAAGCTCTCCCAAAATATTTTTCAACCACATGAGCTCACACGTAGCTGCACACATAGCTCGGTACTCGGCCTTAGCAGAGGACCGAGACACAGTTTGTTGTTTCTTACTCTTCCACGATACCAAAGAGTTACCCAACATAACA
>BJCO01805568.1:0-11902 GCA_018326465.1 Flaveria floridana
ATCACGAACCAGTCCGTTTTTCACCCAAAATCACAACTTTTTACGTCCAACCTCTTAGTTTATCATCCATGAGGCTAAATCTAAGCTTTATACATGTTTTTATACGTAAAAATGTGACCTTTATGCGATTCTTTGCAACTTTTCAAAACCCAAAACCCTAGAATCCGGGTTTGATCTACAGAAGGGTTTAGGGGTCGATTCTTACCTTGTTTGTTGCTTCTTTCCTTGAGATTTGATGCCCAAACGCCCAGATCTCCAATTCCTTGACCTTAGAACCCCCAAATCTTGAGTTTTCTTGCACTTTCTCTCTCTACTTTCTCTCTCTATGAAATTTTTGTTGCTAGGGCACAAATGGAGAAGATGGTAGTGTCTTGGGCAGGTTAAGGGCTGGTTATGGGCCTTAATCTTGCCCATGAACCCCACTTAGCCCATAACCCTTTTTCCTTCTTTTATTAAATCTCAATTAGTTAGGCCCACTTATCCTTAATGACTCGTTTTGACTTTTCGGGGTGTTACATATATATATATATACTTATAATTTCATTATATTAAACATATTAAAGTATTTGTTGAGTGTAAAAGAATGATTACCTCAACGTTTGTTAGAAATGAAGCTTGAACTTAAGGTTACACGTGTTGTGCTCTTGCTACGATTTCTTGGCAGCTTGGAGGGCTGTCATTTTTTTTAGATATTGCAGGGAGCAAAGGGCTGAAATAGATGATTATAAAAAGGAGAAAATGAGTAAGATGGTGAATTTTTTTTGTTGCAACTCAAGGGGTATTTATAGGGCCTTTCTTTTGGGCATGATGTCAAGTGGTATGGTGATGGATGATGATGTATGGTGTGCAATGTGGGAGGTCACGGTGAAAACAAGGCAAGAGGGGACGCTAGTAATATTCACCAACCTTGTAAGTAACCACCAAGTAAGTCATCATGGGTATGGATATGGTTGCATGGTAATGTTTATAAGATTTCTTGATGGGAGGCCAATTCTAGGTTAAAGATGATGATGTTTGCCATATCTTTTGATAATTTGTAACCATATGATGTTTAATGTAGGTTATTTGATTAGTTAATTTGGTTAGCGATCTCATTTATGTTAGCGTAAAACATAGAATCGTGTTAGTGTAAATAATTCTGTTATAAATCTTACAAGTTATATTAAGATACTTTTGTAACTATTTGAGGGTTTTAGTAATAATATCAAATCTTTAGTTTGTATTTTAATTCGACTTAGAGGTGCACATACAAACCGGGTCCCCGACCCGATCGGGAAACTCGACCCGAAACCAAACCGGGTTCAACCTGGGACTAGATCAAACCGGTTCTTACTCGAAAAAAACCGACGGTTTGGGACCGGTTTTACCAAGCCAAGTTCAGGAACCGGCCCAAAAAAACCGGTTTGGAACCGATTTTGACTGTTAAAAAAACTTTTTCAAACGGTAATATAGCCGTTTGAAGTATTTTTGACCGTTTTTTGACCATTTTACCCTTATATGATAGTATAATAGGCAGTGGGTGTAATGGTTTAGTCACAACACTCCAAAGCTAAAAAACATGCTTAAAAATGCAAAAATGCTCTCTCACTTGCTCTACCTTCTACTATTTTCTACTCTATTGAATTATATAATATGACTTCTGAAGCATCCGTTCCAATCGGTGGATCCTCAAGCGCCGCTACCATTGTAAAAATTCTACCAACAACGAGAAATCAAGATATTTGGTGCAACTACGACTTTATACGAAATGTTGAATGGTCAAAATAAAGCTCGCTGCAATGCTTGTGGTTCGTTTTTCAAGTCGGATTCAAACTCGACTTTGAGAAACCATATGACCAAATGGTGCAAGGCTTTAAAAAGTATGTCGAGTCAATGCCAAACATCAATCGGAACCGATGGTGGTATATGGAACTTTGACGTAGATATGGTTCGAGATAGAATGGAAAAGTTTGTAATTCAAAAAGGATTACCGTTCGACCACTTCGACAACCCTCAGTTAAAAATATTTATTTAAGGAACTCTTCAACCGCACTACATTCACATAAGTCGCACCACTTTTAGACGTGATTGTTTAGAACTTTGGAAACAAGCAAAAAATTATTTAAAAAGTTTTATTTGAAAATTTACAAACCGGTGTGAACTTAACTACCGATGTTTGGTCCGGCTCACATAATTACCGGAATCGTTCTTTTTGCGTCACCGCCCATTGGATAGATCCAAGTTCGTGCCAAATGATGAAACGTACGATTGTGTTTGAATTATTTGGATATCCGCATACCGGTGATAATCTATTTCAAACTTTTGATTTTGTAATCAAAACATATAAATTAGAAAACAAAATTTTCTCATTGTCATTTGATAACGTCTCGAAAAACACATCCGCCGTTGATAAATTAAAATTAAAATAAAAACTGGTTTGTGACAGCGTATTTTTTCATTTAAAATGTGTTGCACATATTATTAATTTAGTTGTGCAAGATGGTCTTACCGTTCGTGAAGTTGAGGATTTCAAAACTTCTTTAAAATTATGTTACGTTATATTTTTAAAACTAGTAGAAAAAAATATGTTAATTATAGAAAAATGTGTCACGGTACGAATTCCATTTGTTTAATACCAAATTGGGATGTCCCGACTAGATGGAAATCAACTTGGAAAATGTTTAATAGTGATTTGCGACAAAAAGAAACACTTCATATTTTTCATGATGGTCTTGCGATGCGGGGTCGGGTTGTTTCATTTCCGTTAAAGGGTTAGGAATATATTCAAGAAATAACTCAATTTTTAGAGGTTTTAAAAACACAACTACAAAATTATTGGAGGTTTATTATCCGATAAGTTGTCTAGCACATAATCAAGTGTGTTTAACGACACATAAATTAAGTGAATTTGAATAAATAAACGACATGTTTTCATCAATGGTGACACCTATGAAAGAAAAATTTTAAAAATATTTCACCGAACTACCCCCTGTTTTTACGTGTTCTGTCACACTAGACCCGTGCTTAAATGTTTCGGGGGTGGAAACTTTAATTGATGAGATAACTTATGATTCAGATTTACATGAAAAAAATTCATTTTTGCAGTTAATGCAAATGAACAATTTAACGAATATCTTAAAAAATTATTTAATATTTATCTTGAATATATGGTATAACATCAAACATCCACCGGTCATCGACCGTAATGGAATCGAGTTCGTCGAGCTCAAGTAGAGACCCGATGCTTAATTTATATAATACTTTGAGAAATGAAAACAGTAAACGACAAGGGGGTAACACCCCAATTAGCGAGCTCGGGAGGTATACCGGAACCAATTTTTTTATCTACTATGACTCCCAAGAAATTTTTATCATTTGATATTCTTACATTGTGGAAGGGAAATGAATCACAGTTTCCAATCCTAACCACTATGGCCTGTGATTTACTAACCGTTCAAGCTTCCACGGTAGCTTTAGAGTTTGCATTTTCTGTTAGTGGGAGGGTTTTATCGATAAACAGAACAAGATTAACTCCAACAACGGTAGAGATGTATATTTGTTTAAAAGATCACTTAGATGCGGCCGAACGAAGACAAGATAAATCAAACAGTGAAGAAGAAATACCAATTGAAGAAGAAATACACGAACAAGAAGTACAAACCGGACGATCGTCACAACTCTCAGACGAAGAATCGCTTATGATTTGTCCCAACGCATTGGCACACAAATCGACGAAGACGATTAAATTTAAAAAACTTGTATTCGCAAGATGTATATTCTGTTTTGTTTAAAACATATATAAGTGTTTATTTTTAAGTTTATTTTTAATGTATTTTTAAAGAAATACCGCTCAATAAAAATATATTTGTAGTTGTTTCAATTAATTTACTTTTAATTAAATTGTATACTTTAAATATTATTTATTGAAATAAAAAAAATCAGTTTTTTGGAACCGGTTTTTGGACCCGAACCGGTTTGGAACCGAACCAGACTGGTTCCAACCGGATTGGGTCATATTGGCCCGAAACCGCTTCCGGACCCGACCCGGTTCTTGGTCAAAACTGGTTCCAAAATGGTTGACCTGAACCCGGTTCGGTTTGAACCCGAACCAGTGCAAGTAAAAAACCCGGTTTGCACACCTATAATTCGACTAGTGCGAGTTAGTAATAGGTTTTTACGCTTGTTCTCATACATGGGTGATGGCTTTACACACACACACACACACACACACATATATATATATATATATATATATGAGTACGTCTTTATTCTATGCTCATAAATATCTTTATCGTTGAAATAACTTGTCGTTGTTGAGTTTCACATTGTCTTGTGATTTGTAGAAAACGTTCAACAATTTTATTTTTATTATTATTATTATTTTTTATGACTTGAGTCAGTTAAAACATCTAGGTTTAGAAGTTTGATAGAACATCATAAATTAGTAATTTGTAACGCATAATAATGTCATAAAGTTATTTAGGTTCACATAAAATATCATAAAGTGATTTACTTGCGATGTTCCTAGAATTAATAATCATAATATCAAAGGATCATTTCTTAGTTTATATTTTAAACTAAATAATTTACGTAATCAAATAAATAACAGAATATGAAATACCTTGAATTTTCATAAGTGTCATATGCATACACAATATTCCTCCAAACCGTATTTTTTGAAAGAAGATACTCTCAACTTTATTGCCTTTTGCATCCTTTGACCACTTATAATCTCTCCATTCTTGAGAAAAGACCATTTTTCATAAATTATTTTTTTATTGTGAAATTGGAGAAGAGTGGTATATAAAGGATGTGGCAAATCTTGCAATGGCGGGTCTATGTAATGCGGAGCTTATCGTTGCTTATCAAGAACCGAAATTGATTTTTGAGCTAAAAAGGAGCTTCTGATTGATTTGTAGTCCTTTGAGTACTCTGATTCTCAAGAACCGTTTCTTTGAGCAATGGGGAGCTTTTGATCGATTTATAGTTTTGACTTTTGAACCTTCCTTTTTGAAACAAATTTTAAGATGACTTTTTCATGAAGTTGTTTTTTTTCTCAAGTAGTGATAACAATACAACTGTATAAGTACATAACTATAGACCTATTTTTATATAATAAGAAAACCTATTTCTATATAATAAAAAAGTTGACCAAATAAAAAACTTGAACCCAGTTAATTAACAATGCAGAATGCACGCATCAGGAGCATATTGCGATAACACGCATTTTGCGATATGCAACGCATCAAGGGCTCATAATGTAAACGCAATGCCAACAAGTGTGGCGTTGCGCTAAGAGTGGTGCATCAAGCGCATAATATGCGCGCAATTTAAAACCAAGATTATGATAAGATAAAAAAATCTTTGTTCTTGTCTCGATTTATCTAAACAAAAATACATTTTGTAATTCATAATATTTGATTATGTTTAGATTTATTATCATTGTTACTCTTTTGATTCTCTCATATAAAATCAATATTGCAATTCATACTATTATGGGTTATGCTGAGAATTATATACATTGTTTTAATAAATTATTGATAATACGTTCTTGAACAAAGAAAGCTTTATGTTTGTTAAAATCATCACCTTTTACTATCAAAGAAATCAATATTCCTAATAAGGTTTTTCAATCCGAATAAAGAAAACAACAATGAATTAATGTATATATTTTTGAAAAGAAAGTTTGGATATTAATTATGTTTTAGATACCATAACATTAAAAGTTTCATGTTTTACTAAATTATTTGTTATGAAAAGTAACTAAAAAAAGAAAAAAGAAGTATATAGGTTTAGTGGCAATTTATTATAAATTAATAATTACAATGTTTTATATTCATAATATTTAGCACCATATAATGTATGGAAGGTTCAAATGTGATAATTATATCAATTAAATTTAAATAATGGTTATATATGTTAGAAGATAATTACTCTTAAACTCTATTTATGACATTGACATTAAATGATACTTATGAAAATTACTTACACTATAATCGTTATAGTTATATTTTTCAATATATTTGAAAAGTATGATATTGTTACTACGTGATGACATGTGTATTAACATATGATGATATATATCCACATACAAATAGTGAATTAACACCTTTTGATGTATTTAGATTTGAATTAAATAATTTTCAACTCAAGTAACATTACAAGTATAGTTAGTTTTTATATTTATGTGAAACGATACATTTATTATATTTATCTCAAATAATATCGTAAGTATTATTATTTATGTGAAATAATAGTACTTACAAATATATATAGAGTTTGAGCAATGTTATTTAATATAAATGTGATACTATATATTATCTAGGTTTAGGTATGTTGGTGCATTCATGATCAGTTTCGTTTAGAGTTTCACACATGCATTGGCCACCAAGGGTTTGATCATTTGTAAATTTCTGTGTCATACTTTCTTTTCATAACCATGTAGAGAAAGAGAAGAGTGCAAGTGACTCTTTCTGAAGGGATGGACACGACATTGCATACGACATAGATTTACCTGGTAAATGGTACGTTAGCAGATGGTTGTTCTAATCGAAGAAACAAGTTAGAGATTATAGCCAAGTGATAAACAGCAGAACTATAATTGTCGGTGGTTGACACACATTTCTTTGAAAACTCAGACCGAAACAATACTTGAAGCCTTGAAGGAGTGGTTAAAGATTGTTTTTTTGTAGCAGAACATTAATTTCCAGGTTTCGTCAAGTGCTTGGGTGGTCGAACCAATGGATGGTGCATGTATCGCGATCATAGAGGTCGCTTGTGTAGCCGAAAACCTCCATTTTTCGTTCATAAAAGAAATAGAAAGTGAAAAGGGAGGGAGACATGAGAGAGAAAACATGGAAGAGATATGAAGAGTTGATGCGAGAAAGAAAAAAAGATATGAGATATGAAAGTGGGTGAAGAAAGTGTTTTATTTTCTGTGATATGATGTATATTTTCTTTTCTATCTTTACACACCTGGCACAAAATTACACTAAAAATGCAAACACAAAAGTCATAAAGGATGTTGGGTACTTGGGTAATTCTAAACCTATACTTTGGATAAGGCATGCCTCTAGCATTTGCAAATGTTAGGGTGCACTACAAAATATTCGATCAATGTCGATTTGTCGCCGCTAATAACCTCAAATGTCGCCGCTAATGGTGACATTTCTTGTAGTGGTGCTACTAAGTTTTACTTTTGCTACACTGCAGCATTTCATTTTTTAAGGGATTTTATTGATGTCTCGTAATGTTTATTGGTTATATTATACGCGCGAGGCTTATTAGATGAAAAATACAGTATACATAAAACTTAATAGGGTGAACACCTTTTTATGTAGCAACCGTGTTTAGAATCTAATGGATAATGATAAGACTCATACTTACTTTGAACTTTACCCTATTTAAACACAACTTAAACTATTACCCCATATATTTCATAAAATATCATTCAAGGCGTCGCTCACAGAACCCCGTAGTAACACGCGAGGGTCTCAATTCTAGTTTGCCAAAAGAAAAAAAAGTCAATGAAGAAGATCAAGGTATATATTTCATATGTTTTCTCTAGATCCAAGGTAGATCTATGTCGAATTGGTGTTCATACACCATTTTGTGATGATAAACTTGACACATTTGTGAGCATATGTTTAGATCATGGGTGTTAACAATCTCGATTCTAAGGTTCTTTCTTGAGAGTAATCAAATGGTGAGTTCTTGATATTTGCTTTTATATATTTATGTGTTTTCGGGCTAGAATACATACTATGATCATTTACTTATGATTTTAGTAGTAAACTTGTAGGAGTACTTAATTTATTAATGTTTTCGATCCAAAATATTCGAGATAAATCTCAGATTGTTATAGTTCTCCGCATATGTGTATAGTTCTCGGACTATACAGTTCCCGCTTCCCAGGGTAATATTTGGTTTGTACATACATAGTATGTATTCGACACCTAGTATGTATTCGATCTGCATGGTATTTGGGACATAGTATGTATTTGGTGTGCAAAGAGTTAGACACATAGTATGTACTCGGCTTTGCATTATTCTCCACATATAGTAAGTACTCGACCTTGCTAAGCTCTCGGTATAGTTCACGGTTCGTGTGAACTTGAGTTTTGTCATCTAGACCATGATAGCATACTATTATAGGCTATAATCTCATTCGAATGATGTCATTCGAATATGATTATAGCCTATGGTAGTATTCTAGAAAAAAACCATAAAAGACTTAATTTTTATGAAAAGCCTATGCTAAAATTATAAAGTAAAAAAGAATTAAAGAATGAAATAAAGATGAAGTGCTAAAGTGTAATTACTGTTATGATAAAACGATAAAAAAGTTAATGATAGTTAAAGAATGTAAAGGGACCTAAAAAATACTAAAGATCACATGTGAAAGTTAAAGTTTAAAGTCTTGTAAACCAGACATGAATCTGTTTTCGTTGCATTAACTTGCCTCGTGCAAGATCACCTGTTAAAGGATTGTACCTTCTTGCACACTCAAACGATAGGTGGCTTGTATTATGCTCACTCACCTTGACAGGACTTATGTCATATACACTCATATGATAGGGGTTTTACCTTGTACTCGCTCGCCTTGACAAGAGTTATACTTTATGCATGCTCACTCGTTAATGGAGCTTTGTATTTGTACATACTCAATGATAAAGATAAAGATAATAAAGTCAAAGTTAAAATAATTTTTAATGAAAATGTTATGGTACTTAATAAAGTAGTAAATGACAATGTGACAGATAAGTTAATTATGAGATACGTTAAAGTTTATAAATGACTGGTATGCCGAAGTATTTTGATAAAGTTAAAATCAGAACGAACATAGCAACAATAATTTTTATATAAGTATTAGTTTGACAAGTATTGTAATTGAATAAAAAATGAAAGCTTGACATGTTGATAGGAGTTATCCTAAAATTGACATTTTAAAAGATTAGTACTTTGTTATCTTTTGGATTTTAAAGTGATAGATCATGAATGATATATGACAATGTATTCCTACTACAATGACTTCTTGGTTGTTTAGTGTTTAAAAGTAGGAGGTTGCCCTCGCGTTACGGGGGAATTGTGTATGTATGGCTTTAATAATTGTGTATAATACTATCAAAGTTAAACATAAAATAGGTAAGTGTTATTGAAGATCTTTGATAGGGGAATGGGAGCGTTTGGTTTAGCTACACTGTTGTAGTAGGAAAGAAATTAAATGTCAATGTGGGGATAACCTACTTGGTAGAGCCTTTGCTTTTTAGAGAAGAGGTTCTGAGTTCAAATCCAGACAATAATATAATATGGAGTAATTTAAAATTAGGATAGGTTTGCCGTTTAAAAAAAAAAGAAAAGAAATCAAACTGACCATCATGAACATTAGTACTGCTTTGTTCAATAGAAAGTTCCTTTGATCTCAAACCTAATACTTTTCAAATGCTAAATTGATAAAAAAGCCTAACACAAACTAACGTTAAATTAAAAACTTAAAAACCCGTATTCCCTCGACTTGATTCAAACCTAATAACATCACAAAAATTCCTTAAAACTAACTCTAAATCACACATTCATTGAACAAAAATGCAATCATAAGCACTGCAACAAGCCAACAACAAATACATATGAAAATATAAAATGTCAAATGAAAATGAATTTAGCTGAGCTTGAGATCACTCATTTTACTTCTGATATAAACAAAATAAATAAATAACCGATTAGAAGAATATGATTAAAAATGATAGAGTTAATTTTAATTTTGCTTCTAAAGTTTGACGAAAGTAATAATTTTTCTCCAAAAATTAAAAACATCAATTTATCTTCAAAAGTTTTATATGTTGTTTCAATTTCACTCCAAAAGTTTTATTATTTTGGATAAAGTTGAAACAATTAATAAAATTTTTAGACTGAAATTGAAGCAACTTATGAAACTTTTAAAGGTAAATTAATGTTTTTAATCTTTTGAAAGAAAATTATTATTTTTAACAAAACTCAAAGGAGTAAAATTAAACTTAACTCAAAATGATAACATTATACAAAATTGCATGCCAACGTTTGTTTGCATATTAACTATTAAAAATGCTTATTTCCATCTGACCTGTGTTCATACTTCTTCACAGTCACTTTCCAAAACATTCTATCAACCAAATATTAGTAAATATCGTCTTTAACTTACCTAAATTCATATGTTATTTAATTTCGAGTTTTAGAAGTTACAAATATACATACAACTATATATGTCCAACGTTCATGTATAAAAAAATAAAGAACGTTCAACGTCTTAAGGCTCCTGCTGAGCATACATAAGCTATATAATAAATATGAGCTTTAAGCATAATTTGAACTCATATAAGCCCTATACAAAGTAGCACTCATTTTCTCAAAGCATAGGCTGGAAAACATACTTGGTTTCTAATTGACAGTTCAAAGTCGATGTTAGGAGGAAATTCATTAAATAATACTTTAGATTGCGAGGTAGAGGAGACGATAACGTGTGCAAATCCAACGGAAAGCACAATATCCCCGATCATGGTTAACATATGAAGTAGCACACTAACGCTGTGTTCCCGAGTCTCATTTAAAGAGAGAAAGAAAGGAAGTAGAAGGAAAGAGAAAATAGTTGTGTTTTAAAGTTTTTTTAATAGAAAGAAACGGAAGAATTGTTAGAAATTTGTGTTTGTGAGTTTACTTAAGAGGTGAAAAGAAAGGAAATGAAGGGAAAGGAAAGAAAATTGAAGTTTAAAATCAATCTTTTCATAATAAAAGGAAATAGAGAGAAATGAAAAAAAAGAAAAAAAAAGAAGAGCAGAGAAAAGAAGAAAAAGAAAAAGAAAATGTTTCTTTTCTTTTTTCTTATTAAATAAACTCGGAAACAAAACGTTAACGATACGAATGTAACACGTTAAACCCTAAAAGAAAAAACAAAAAAACAAATGAATTAGAGAGTGGAGTGATTTGAAACATCACCTTTTTTGAATGATTGAATCAAATTCATTTGAGGAATAAAAGTATAAAAAGCCATAGTGACTACTAATACTATCTTTGTCTCTGCAAGTTGGAGCTTATTAGAACCTCATAATAATAAATTATGGGTTCATGGGGCGGTGGGTTCTCCAATGGAGGAATTTGGGGAATGCGACCCTTTGATTCCGAAAACGGAAGACGTCGGAATCCCTCCAAATCATCGGCATCATCTCCGGCCACCGGAGAAACAGGCGGATGGTTCCCTCTGAAGCCAGCCGCCACCGCCGCTACTCTTGCCCTAACCGGTGACACCATCGCTCAGCTGAGAGAAAGATGGGTCAACTCCAAATCGCTGCAAAATCAACACCCTTCTGATTCTAATGAGGTCAGTCGTCCAATTGCCACAATACCCACATCGTATCTTTGTTTAGATTGTCTTGATGCTGTTGTATGTTTGGAGTTTGAGTTGATTAGCTGTGTGTTTTAGTGAATTTTAAGCTAATTGTTCATGTTATAGATTATAGTTAACAACCCATGCTGGAAATTAATTATGAATGTCATGTGGGAGTTTTGAATTGAGTTAGGTACTACTGTAAGTCTGTAAATGAAAAAGTTTAAATAAGGAGTTGAATAACATTATAATTGTTGGTTTGTAATGAGAACAAAAGGTTGTGGTTCATGCTGGTAAAATTTTCAATGCTTAATATTGTTGTACTCTTTTTCATTCCTTTATTCATCTTGTCATATTATCTTTTAACATGATGTTGTGCTTAAAGTTCAAAACATGAAAAGCAAAGGGAACACTTCACACCACCAAGATCAAAGATCTATGGGGGAAAATGAAGACTTAAGGAAATAGAGGTTAAATTCCCTCAAATTTTTTATCCCTCGCTCTTTCTAAAATGAGAGTTTCCCTATTGTATAAAGAAAAAGTCATATGACATTCTCTAGACTAAAA
>BJCO01805586.1:0-11157 GCA_018326465.1 Flaveria floridana
GTATGTTTTATTATAAAACTAGAATCACTCAGCAACGCTGACTTTTTATGTGTTTCCAGTTGGCAGGTAACGTTGCTGAGGATGGCACGGGGCGGCTACTCAGCTCCTTTCGGATGGCATTCTTTTGCATAATGTTTTTGCATTGTAATGCGAACAAACGATGTTTTGTAATGAATGTTGTATTAACTTGCAAAAGCATTTATATAGAAATGAAAGTTATTTAAATGTTCCGCTGCGATGTTTCATGAAATACAAATGTAATTATATATTTTATGAGCGATGATTGGCCAGCTGTAAGCCTCCCGGGAACGGGGCCTTACACTTAAATACAAAGTGGAGCTACTTCAAGAGACCATTGACCTTCAACTATCAATCATTCTATGCCTTTAACTCTCAGTCCCACAGGAACCTTTGGATGTGCCTTCCTCTACAAGCTTAGTGTCATCTAGCTCAGATAATGCTACCAAAAAGGGAGGAAATAAGCCCAAAGAATCTAAAGACATTCTCCAGAGATTGACTACTCAAGTTGTACATGCTGCACACCAATCTATTTCTCTTCCAAATGGACTAACCAATATGAACCTGAACCGAAAGTTGAAGCCAAAATGAATGAGCTTCTCGATAGATATGGCTATGATAGCTTAGAAGAGAAACAGATAGAAGCTAGAAGAGTGATGAAGAGGATGAACCAAAAGGTTTAACATGGGAAAAAGAAATTGTCCATGATGAAAAGATCCAAAACTTCTTATGTGCTCTCTGTTAAAAGAAAGAGATCTAATGAGAAATCATCAAAAAGAGAGCTCGTACTTGGACTTGAAGCTCTTCCTAAAGTATCTGCTGAATAAAAAGCTCCATTACCAAAAGGGCTATTGTATGTTGTGGAAGAGCTAAATAAATCAACTGCCAATACAACTATCGAAAGCACTAGACAAGAGGCTTCTTTGACAAATGAATCCACAGAGAATATGGTGGTTTATACAAGAGGCACCCAGACCATGGAATATGATATGGAATGTCATGGGGTGACTTTTGAACATGAACAAACCTAACTTTATAAATAGTAAAAGGACACACCTGAGTCTACAGGTGATATTTGGTCAACCGGACATCGAAATTGAAATGCCAGTAAAATTTGAGGTGAATGTTGAAATAAATGGCCCAGAAGTCACTAATGATGCTGAAAGAGCTAAGACAACTATTGATGATCCCAAGTCTACTAGGGAGGCATCAGGTTTAACCTTTAGACCTTCGGCAGTTAGACTTACTATAATCTTTACCTCTGACAAAGGTAAGAGACCTAGAACTACTAGATAGGAAATTAAGACCGATTCATAGAAATCAAAGACAAGATTTCTAATGACAAAGAAAGTGGAGATGTTCCCATAAAGTGTTAAAGAAGAAGTTGTAGTAATGAAGGCAGGCAAATCTTAAGAATCCTCTGTTAAGAATAACATCATTGCACTAATCAAAAGTGAAAAGGAATTTAGATATGTAGGAAATATAACAAAATAATTCAACCGTGACGGTTAACCCAGCAAAACAGCATAAAAATCTCCACCTAAACCAAAAGCCAAAGCTGTCAAAAATGTGTCATCTAAGTCATCCAGGCCATCTGCTGAAAGCACCTAACCTAAAAACATCTACTCAACAGGCTTCAACAACTGCAACTGTCGAATCCAAACCTATGGCCTCTACTAAAAATAAAGAGAAAAAAGATCAAGAAAAATGTCTCCTAGCGGCTCAACTTGAGTTGAATGATTCAATTTTAATGAGGTCATGGAGTGGAGCAATACTGAGATCAAATCTAAACTAATTGCCACAACTCATGTTGAATTGGATAGCTAAGTTAGCTAGAAGAAAGAGAGTTGAATCAAAGAAGAAGCAAGTAGAAAGAGTTCAGCAAGAGTTCAGGGATAAGCAACAAATGAAGCAGTTCCTCAAATATTATGGTTTCTCTAGTAAACAAGTAGTATCAATAAGTATGTCAAATTTTGATCTGAACATCAAAGGAATGAAGCAAAAGATTGCAGCTGGTGAGCTCCTAAAATTTGAAAAATCCAAAGAGCAATGGGTAAGAAAACATGTTAACTCAAAGACTTTGACTCAAAGATCTTCCCATTTGCTGACTAAGCCTGCAGCATCCCCTGACTTAACAACCTCTTATGGCAGTCAACCTTTCTCCTTAATCCTTACAAAGAAGAAGAAAGCACCAAAGGAAATTGTAAAAGCAAGGATTGTTGATCCAGAAGTATAGGAGAAGATACTAAAAGGAACAAATGAGTTAGCTTTCGGGTATCTTGCACAGATGAAGAAATTTGTTATCAAGAGGACAAATGGAGTAATCATGTACTATGATCATGAAAATGAGGTACTTGATTTGCCCCTTGACATTCTTGAGCAAATTGTTAAGTACTTCAACATCTTTGGATGTAAGAATGATGAATCCATAGTGTTGCTACATAAAGTACTATCCTGATTCAAGTCTGATGTTGGTGAAGAGATCACTTAAACTTTACTATTAGCACATGATCCCATAGTGGAGTGGGAATATAACCAAAAGAAGAATACCTGCATCATAACTAGATCAGCAACTGGAAGAGTAGCTTACTCAAAGAACCAAGTGGTGTGCTTCAACCGGTTTGAGATAACTGACTTGACTAGGCTAAGACTAATGAATCTGAGCAATAGTTCTGAGGTAAGGAAAGTGGAAAAAGTACTGATGAGTTTCTACGAATCTTATCTAGGAAAATCAAGGCAGACTTTAGAATAAGGAAGGAAGAAACTAGAATCTGAAGCTGCTGAAACCACTCCATCTGTTGATCCTAGAAACCAACCACCACCACCTCCTACTACTTATCCACCTACTCAAACCATTGAGCATAGTTCTCCACAAGTCCAACAAGCTTCTGAAATAGCTAAAATGCCTACCTATAGCCAATCTAAAAATTTAGCAGATGAAGTGATCATCACTAATGTTGCTAAGAGAATTAGACATGGGTTAGAGCATCCAGAAGAAGAAGAAGAACTCGAAGAATCTAAAGAAGAAGAAGACTTTGATAATGATGATATAACAATCATCAAATTGGCTATGATTTGAAAGCTGAGAAATTTTTCATAGAAAGAAAGAACAAGTGAAAATATTTCTTTCTATTTAAGCTGGAGGTTCTAAAGCTTAGCCATGAAGATTTAAAGAAGATGCACAAGCTAGCTTTAGAATATACAAACATGCCAGACAAGTACAAATCTATGGCTGCCATTCTGAAGGTAAAATTTTGGAAACAAGGCTTCGAAAAAGGAAGAATGTTTTAATATAAGTCTATTTTAAATTATTATTTCAAAATGTTTTATTATAAGTCTATTTTAGAGCAAAAACATAAAGTTTAGATGGTTTACAGTTTTGGTCTCTAGACTTTTCTAAATTTTCGATTTTCATGGTAAAGTTTATGTTATTATATCTAATTTAGCTTTCATCACATTTATGGTTTTAAAATATTTTAGGTTAGTAGAATAAACATTTCATGGTGGTTTTTGAATTGTTTTAATGCTTTTAGTGATATACTTTTAGAAATTATCATCTTGTATTATTTGAATGAGAATAAATTCTTAATAATCTACAGGTATTTCTAAAAATATTTATATTTTATTTATGCATTGTTTAGAGTATATATGAGTACCAGAAATTTTGATATTTTGGTTTTAATGTCATAGTTGTTGGACTACAACAAGCATATTAATGATAATGTCTGCATTAATCAATCAAACAAGTTATAACATTTAATCAATCATATTCTAACATCTAAACATAAGATTATCCAAGAAAAACACTAATTATCATTTATATATTTTATATATCTTTAACAGGATTTGTTGATAAAATAAATTTTACACAAGTGTTGGCAGCGAATGAAGAAGAGTTCACATCAGATTTACCAGAATTCATAGCAGATGAAGTCAATCAAGAAATGTCCAAGTGCTAATCGCGGATGAATAAAGTACACAACTGAGAAACAAGTTCACAACGGATGACCAACATCCATAGAGGTTGACCAACATCCACAGCGGATGACCAACATCCACAGCGGATGACCAACATCCACAGCGGATGACCAACATCCACAGCGGATGACCAACATCCACAGCGGATGACCAACATCTATAGCGGATAACATCTAATAAATCACAAGTGTTCACATTGGAAGACCACCATACACGGTTGACAACAAAGTCAACCATCACAGTGGACATTCTAACATCCACAACGGACATTTTATCATCCACGGCGGACAACACTTACACTTAGAATTATTATGTAATTTTAGTTTACATAAGGGTACTTTGTAATTGTACATAGTATGTGCATAGGTTATAAATAGTCTTGTACCCTTATCTTCTATAAGCGTTTGAACAAATTATCAATCATACAAGCAATTCATTTACTTTGTGCATTCAATCACATAAACACACACACTAGAGATTATATCATTCATTATGGATGTGTGCAGCATATAATTTATTGTTGATCATTGTTGAGATATTAAAAAGATCCTTGAAGGATCATCCTCATCATACAAACACCAAGTGTGTGAAAAGGTTGATTCCATCAATGGTGTTGGTTTTTGTATTTTCAGGGCGTATTACACCCAAGTTTCAGAAGTTTTTAATAAAATAAACTAAAATATACTATTTTATTAAATTTATTCTTTTTAATTATTAAGGATCATAAATCACTATAAATTTTTTAATTTCACCATGTTTGAAATTCATTAAAATTATTTTCTATTTTTGTAATTAGCTATTTATTTAGAACAACTAATTTCACGATAATTAAAGGTAAATTTAAAAAACATAGGATTTAGCTTCTAACTTAATTTAGTCATATGGATGTCATTAAATAAGTAAATTTAAGTTTGTTTAGTATTTCTTGTCGATTTTACGTTTTTTACGCCCACGATTTGGTTTTTGACGTGTTTTTGCATGCGAGGGATTTTTTATCCTAATTTTGATTTTGAAATGCCTTATTATGTTTTATAATAATATTAGGTCCTATTATTTAAAAATTTTCAGAGTTTATTTTTTTACTAATATTATTGTAATTTTGACTTATATAACATTAGTAAATTCGTTTTATATGCAAATGAATTCTAAATATAATAAAATTTAAACTCGGTCATTTCTTAACATATTTTAGGTACTGAAGTTGTATAATTTTTGACTTTGTATATTTTTATCATTTCGATAAAATATTTAGTCTCGTTAGTTCCTAGTTAAGTCTCCATTTTGACGGCTATAGTTATTTAGTCATGTTTTTACCTTTCCTTTTATATCTAATAAGTAAAATACTTAATAGTTAACTATATCTTTCTATGTTTTACCCTTATTTTCTATTTTATGAATTTTTGTAAAATATGTATTTATTTTAATTTAAAATTTTCATAGAAAATATGTTATAGTTTCAAAAATCATGAAAATTGATTTATGGCTTATGTCACCCAGGAACTTCCAGAATGTTAAAAATTTAAGTTTTGTGATCATATTCTATATTTTATTATTTTGGCATAAAATCGGGTTTCAGGTTGACTAGTTTTTAACAAAACATGATTCTTGATTATTGAAACTATGTGTAGCTTTTTGTATCATTATGTTACCTTTTGTATCATTATGTTATTAATAAATAAGTGTCTTAAAATGTTCAAAAATATAAGAGGTTTTTGTGGGGTTTGTATGGTCAAGGAAGTGCCGCTATGTGATGTTTTGAGCAGTGTTAGCGTTTTCGGGTTACCTTGATGTTGCTAGCACTTGTGTAAGACTTTGGGGTTGTGTGAATGTCTTGAGCTGGTAATGAAGAGGTGCTCAAAATTAAGGAATAAATTCTGATCATCGATGAGTAGAATGATAGAGTTTATAAAGGATGAAAGTGTAGATAGTATGTGTGTGTGTTCTTACCTAAATGTGTGATGGACTTGCTATTATGGCTCCTCGTAATGGTTGATTGATGCTTTAAGTGGGGCTGGAATGTGTAGGTTCAAAGGCATTCAAGTGGATATTTAGGAGTGTAACTATAGAGGATTCACGAAAGAGTTTTAAAGAAAATCAAAGCGTACGTGTGTGAGTTGTGTGGAATCAGCCAAGAAGGGGAAGAAAGGAGGGGAGTGGTCCCACTAACCTTAGTTTTTAGGAGATTTTCTTAGATTATTGAGTGATCTTGGTTAGGTTGAGTGGTAAGTTAGTTTATTATTGAAAGTACCTATGATTTGATAGAATTTCATGAGTTTTCATTGATTGAGTAAGCAAGTAAAGTGATGATTTGACTAGACATTAAAGATTTGATGCGGCTAATCATATTTATGATCCAAGAGATTGCATGAGATTGGAGGTAGATATGCATTTATGAACGTATGTATGTGTAATACCTCGGATTTTATTTAAAAGAAGGACAAAGAAAAGTATAAAGAAAGAAAGGATAAATAACACAAGTTGAAGGAATAAAGTTGTGCAAGATGCAAACTTTAAAATAATAGTGTTTAAAAAAGTGGGTATGGCCACCCACTACATCACCATACCCATCTCCTCGAATGGAAAAGGAAGAAAGAATGAGAAGTTCTCGGTTCTAGAGAGAGAAAGGAAGAAGAAGTTGCAAAAAGGTAATTTTCTTAAACATGAGTTCGGTTTCAACTGGGTTTTGAGTTCTAGATCGAGATTCATGGTGTTTAGTGCTTGTTTTTATGAGTTTTAGGAGCTGAACTTGAAGGAGAGTCTCGGATCTGAAGTGAGTTGCTCGAAGGTTGCTTTAGGTGAGTTTCTAGAACCCCCTTTTTACTGATTTTTAAAGATTGGAGCTATTATGCATACTAAGCAAACATTTTTAAATGTAACTGTGGGTATTCTGCTTGTTGTTCGAAGGATGTTCTGTATATGTATGTTTTAAGTTTGTTTATGGGTTAGAATTGATGTTTAGTATATTTAAATTCCTACAATATGATAGATCTATGTTTGGATGTGTTAGATTAGTATTCGGGTTATGTTTGTAGCATAGAAAATAGTTCAGAATGTTCCCATGCGGCCAACTTACCTCATACGCCTAACTGTCCTCATGCGCCCAAATAGTGGCCATGTGCCCAGGAAATATGCCCAGACGCCTAAGTGTAGGCCATGCGCCCAGAATATTGGCCATGCACCTAAGTGTTAGGTCATGCACCCAAACAGTTGTCCATACGCCCAAAAGTTGCTAATGCGCCTAAGTGTTGGGTCATGCGCCCAAATAGTGCCCATGCGCCCAGAGTGCCCATGCGCCTAAGTGTTGGCCATGCGCCTAAGTGTTGGCCATGCGCCCAAATAGTGCCCATGCTCCTAGAGTGCCCATGCGCCTAAGTATCCATGCGTCCCAGCAGTGCCCATACGCCTAACCAGGGTTCATACGCCTGCATAGTTGTAATACGCCCAGACTGTTTTACTTAGAAAGTTTTATGCTCATGCGCCTGAAATGTTTAATTGTTCTTCATCTTGGACTTAGGGTTTTCTGAGGGTTTTAATAGTAGATGGTTGACATAGGCTCTGTTATGATATGATGGTTTATGCTTGATGTATGCATGGTGATGTGATGAGGTTGAGAAGCCTCTTCTTATTCACCCTCAGGATGTTCTGACTCATCCTGAGGTGCAAATGTGGATACCTTCGACTTCTTCTTCTTCTTCTTGTCCCTTATGATGGCCATCCTCTTCCTCTTTCTATACTTCAACTGAGAAGGTCAGTCTTGATTACTAGTTATTCCTTTTTTATCCTTCTCAGTTGGGTATTTCCCCTTCACATGATTAGGAAGGGTGATCTGGTAGATTTGCACTCTCCACCAAGTCAAGCTACACCTAAACCTGAGGTCAAGGTTGAATGTAACACCCAAAAATTTATTAAGAAAAGAAAAGATAATGGGAACAAGTGGAGGGGGATAAAGTGTACAAAGTACAAAACCCATTATTTTATGTTTTTAAAGGTATGGCTGCCCACTTCTTCTTCCACACCTTTACCATCGTCTGAAAAAGGAAGAAAGAAGGAGGAGCTCTCGGTTATAGAGAGAGAAAGGAAGAAGAAGCTGCAGAAAGGAGCTGAATTTGAAGGTAGGTCTCGGATTTAAAGTATGTTACTCAACAGCTGTTCAAGGTGAGTTTCTAGAACCCCCTTTTTACTGATTTTCAAAGTGTTGGGGCTATTATGCATACTAAGCAAACATTTTTAAATGTAACCGTGGGTTTTCTGCTTGTTGTTCGAAGGATGTTCTGTATATGTATGTTTTAAGTTTGTTTATGGGTTAGAATTGATGTTTAGTATATTTAAGTGCCTATAGTATGATAGATCTGTGTTGGAGATGTTAGATTAGTATTCGGGTTATGTTTGTAGTATAGAAAATATTTCAGAATGTTCCCATGTGCCCAACTTACCTCATGCGAGTATTCAGGTTATGTTTATAGCATAGAAAATATTTCAGAATGTTCCCATGCGCCCAACTTACCTCATGCGCCTAACTGTCCTCATGCTCCCAAGGTCATGCGCCCAAATAGTGTCCATGCGCCCAAATAGTGTCCATGCACCCAGGAAATGTGCCCAGACGCGAAAGTGTAGGCCATGCACCCCCCATGCACCCAGATTACCCATGCGACTAAGTGTTGGGTCATGTGCCCAAATAGTGCCCATGTGCCTAAGTATTCATGCACCCCCAGCAGTGCCCATGCGCCTAAGTAGGGCTCATGCGCCTAGACTATTTTACTTAGAAAATTTTATGCTCATGCGCCTAAAATGTTTAATTGTGCTTCATCTTGGACTTAGGGTTTTCTGAGGGTTTTAAGAGGTAGATGGTTGAGATAGGTTCTGTTATGATGTGATGGTTTATGCTTGATGTATGCATGATGATGTGATGACGTTTATGATGTGATTGTTGATGTGTGTGTGATGTGTTATCTTTCCATGTTTAAACTGTGACATCCGATAATTTTCCGTTACCAAACTCCGTTAGTTCCGTTAAGTCTTGCATACACGTGTCATGAGCACACACTAGTTGGCGTTTGACGTTGGTGACTTTAAAATAATTAATAATGACAAACTAATAATAATCTAATCAAAAATGCGATTATTGCATTATACTTATATGTTGGCGTGTTTTTAAATGCTAATTAGGAAATTAATCGCGTAACGTGGAAACGTGCGTATTAATTCGTATGTTTTGTGTTTTATAAAGATAAAATATATAATTGTTATCATTAGTTTATATGTTTATATTTTTAAGTTAAAACACTTTACAAAGAGTTTAAAAGCTTAAACTTTATAAAATACAAATTAGAAGGGTTAAAGGGGTAATTAGGGATAATTAAGTTAATTAAAACAAAAAAACCCAACCCTAGAACCCCCATCGGCCGCGACCTGCATTCCCATCCCCTCCCCTTGCGAAAATTGACCAAAAGCAAGCATTAGGACCTTGGATTGGATCGATTTCAGGTGTTAGAAGGCATTAGAAACATCAAACCTTGTTGCTTTGCACGAATTAAAGGTTGGTTTTCATGTTTTTCATGATTTTTCACCTTGGCCGAACCCTAGTTCGAATTAGGTGATTGGGATGTAGATTTTCTTGTTGTTTGATGATATTAACATGTTAGTTAGGTTGTATGTATGTTAGTTAACGTCGATTATGCAAGAAAGGTTGGATTTTGATGCGTTGTTCATAGGTTACTAAGAATAGTAACTTTATTTTGCAAATGATGATGATGATAATCAAATTAAAGTACGACTAGTGTGGAAATGATGATGATAATCAAATTAAACTCGTGTGAAGCTTCAGATGGTGATCTTGATTCTAAGCCCTCAATCAATTGAAGTTCAAAATGCCTGGAAGACAGCTTTCGACTAAGTTGTAGGTCCGAGATAAAGATGGTGATCGATGGTGATTGAAATCAGTTTGGGTGTGCGTTATATGAGTAATTGGTGAATCATATAGGTTCAAGGGATCGATTAGAACATTTCCCCTCATTCCAATAGATGTAATTTGCATAGTTTCAAGATCAACGAGTTATGGATTTGAATTGATGGTTTCGGTTTTGATTTCATGTGTTAATGGTCGAATAAATCATAATCAAACAGGAGGTTAAGTTCGAAACTGATGCACAACAGTTAAGGTTTGGTTTAATTACATTTTAATTAAGCGTTTTTGTGGTTTGGGGCTCGCCGGAGATGGTGGCCAGAGGTATTGGCCGGAACAAGGATGGTGACGGGAAGGGGGGTGGGTTTTGTTTTAAAGTTTTTCAAGTTTACAAGTTTGGTCCCTGTAGTTTTAGATATTTATTATTTTATGTAATAAAGCTTTTATTTCAAGTATTGAAAATTACAAATTCAACCCTAGAACTTACAAAACCAATTTGAATAATGAATCAAATTAATTATTTGTTAATCTTCACAACTTTTATAAACTTGTAAACTTTATAATTTAATTATTTATTTTCACTTAATAATTTAAAATCATAATTACTAATAAAGCTTTATAAGTTTATTAAAATTCATTTTATAACTTGATAAATTTTAATAAGACTTTTCCATTTAGTTACTTATGTAAAATGATTAATAAGTCTTTATAACTTGATATAAAGGAGTATTTATAAATTCATAATTTATTACAAGTTATTTAGATGATTAATAAATGGATAATTCAAAATATAAATTGCACATTTAATGCATTTGATCCATTACAATTATTAGAAATAAAAAGAAAATGGGTTCGGGTTTTAACTTGGAAAAAACTTGGCGGATGTTACACTGGAAATTGATCATTGTGGTGTATGTTGAATGTAATGGACATAGTGAATGTGTTGTTTGACTTGTATGAATGTTTAATTGGCTAATTATCTGTTTTGGCCTGTTTATGAGAATTCATGGTTTGGATCATATGGGAGGGTTATGCATGATTTAACCTTTGTATGATGCACTAGTGGTGTTATAGATACATTGAGCATGCTAGTTATTAGGGACTTGCATGACCTGTATGATATTTAGTAGTATGATGATCTAAGTAATACACCTGGGTAATGTAGCATCACATGTGATCCATTTGAATGTTAACCATGTATGATGTATGATTATGTTTGCTTAAATGGTTTACAATGCATAATGTCACCAACGGGTCAA
>BJCO01805751.1:0-13141 GCA_018326465.1 Flaveria floridana
GTTATACTTAGAAAACCAGCTGGGAAATACAACTAGACAAAATACTACAGTTGCTAGAAGTATGTTAACTAAGATAAAGTATTATCCTAGTATTAGGTAGTCATGACAAGTCCATGACTTACCTTTTGTCACCAACTAAAGTTAACAACTGTACTAATCTATAATGAGTAAATAGTGGATAAAGTAAGGTCAAACATACCCGCATGGAGAAGCTCCATGTAGTCTGTCAGTAAAGTAGTTGACTTTACTGACAGGAACCTTACTTTTGTCCACTAGTTATAGTTGGTTCTTCCGAAGGTAAGTATACTTCGAAAGACATGAATTCTTCCGAAGTCACTTTGGTTTCGGAAGAAACAAATTTTTCTGAATCAGCTGCTCCTTGTCTTGGTCCTCATTATACTTTCAAAGAGTAGCTCTCTTCGGAAGTTCTTCTTGCTTGGCTTCGAAAGACTCTTGACTTAGCTTCGAAAATGCAGCATTGTCTTTGGAAGTCCATTGTAGATGTACCAAAATAAAGCTAAGTATTGGGTTTTGGTTGCACTAGCCTCATCAGACCTAACAAACTCGCCCTAGGCTGATGCTACCAAAACTCTACTTATCTTTCTTCTCTAGTGCCTTCCTGGTCACAGCCATAATCTTTACATCTTTCTCTCGGTTCTCCTTAGTAGATGTGATTAGCATTTGAAACAAGTCTTTCCTGGTTAAGACATCAAGTCTATCACCATGAATAACATGAATCCGTTGGTGATCCCCTTTGTATAGAGTAAGCTGATGGGTGTTAGAGTCATACACCCATCAAGCTATAGGCTTCAAAGCTGGATCTTGAACCATCTGCAGAAAGGCTTGACCTTTTATAGAGACTTCAGCATCAGCAGCAGCTTGAGCTCTTATTTTCAACTATGCTTCCCTCATATTGAGTATGCGCTTTCAGATAAGAGAAGCAACAAGAGAGTTGGAGGGGTTGGAGAGTGGTAACTTAGCTAGATTATTTATATCAAATCTACTAGAGTGTAGCAGAGATGGTGTATCTAACTAGTTTGTTTCCCTACTCTCTCTCACCAGCTGAAAGGCATCTAAAGGCTCATCGAACCTCTACTGGACTATAAGGATCCTTGGCACTTGAAGAGTAGTTAGAAAGTTTTCTATCTTCCTATTATCCAGCAGAGTCACCAGTCTTCTTCTCAGCTTCTTCTCCTTGTCATTCTAGTCATGTCTGTTGAGGGAAAGAAGAATGAGACACTGGTCAGGGTTGTTGCAGGGAGATCCAGGAGAGCTTCCCTTGAGAGAAGATTGACTGAGTCATCAAGATATCTCAGTTTGATCAGGTCTTCATCCTAAGAGAAGGAATTCAACAGTGCATTGATTGAGTCCTTCCTGAATCTCCTCAAACTCCTGTACGGTTAGGGTTCTTGGTGATTTTGAGGATGGTTGGGTTGTTGGTTTGGTTTTGGGTATGGTTTTAGGTTTTAGAGTTGGTGGTGGTGGTGGTAGTTTAGATATTTGTGGTATGGGTTGTGATGTGGTTGAAGGGACTGGATCAGGGGTGAAGGGTTCATCAACAGGTTCATGTTTTATAAGGAAGGGTGTAGGTGGTTCAGTGGTTTGTGGGAGTGGTGTTTGTTTGGGTTTAAGAGTAGGCTTTGGTTTTGGTGTGGGTTTGGTGGATATCCTCTGATTTGTAGTTTTCCATTGAACCTCCTGCCGGCTCCCCATTCGAATGCAAGTCTTTATGTCACTAACATGTTGTTAGAGAGTCTTTGTAACCATTGATCCTACTTACCTGGCTGCGAAGCCATGAGCTTTAAGATAGGACTTCATCCAGTCCCTATCACTAGCTTGTTTGGCAGCTAGCTCCTTAGCCTTCTCCTTCTTCTTCTCCATCTTTCTCAACTTCTCCCTGGCAGCCCTCTTCCTTTCCTTCATGATTTTCTCATGTTCTTGTTTGAAGAAGAACATGATAGTATCAAACTCATGAGGGGCCAGGTCTTCTTCCTTATATCCCCTAGAGCAGAGAAATGCTATCTTCTTTGCTCTCACCTTGGCTCGAGCCTTGGTCTTATCATCCTCTTTCTTCTTCCTTCTTTCCACCTCCTTTGCCAACCTTGCTGCTTCTGCTCTCTCGTTTTGCAGCAAGGTTTTCTTCTCTAAGTTGACAAGATCCTCATAGGGAAGTAGAAGAATTTCTTCATTTTTGATCCCAAGGTTGAGGATCCTATCAATCAACTCTGCCCTTCTTTTGTTGGCAAAGTGCTCATGAGCAGCTGCTGCTTTGGTTGCTGCCTTTCTACTGTCAGCCAATAGCTTCTCAAAGTCCATTTTTCCTTTCTTCTTTAGCTTCTCCAGTCTGTGTTCCTCCTCTAGCTCTTCAGCTATCAACTTCCTATTTCCTTTAGGGTCTGAGGAAGCTGATGGCTTAGGAGACTCAGGTTTGGATGGTTTAGGCTGGCTGGGCAGAGGAGAGATGGTGGCAGAGAGGTTTACTATTACTTCCGCGACTTCAACCTCAGCCTCAGAACAAATTTCCATGGCTTCGGAAGTAGATTTGATTGCCTCGGAAGTCGACAGTAAGCCTTCTTCGGAAGGAATTTCCTTGGCTTTGGAAAAGATTTCCTTAGCCTCGGAAGAGGTTTCCTTGGCCTCAGAAGTAACTTCCTTGGCCTTGGAAGTAACTTGACTTTCTGGCCCTGCGTGCTTCCCATTCAAAGTTAATCTCAGGTTCCACACTCCCTTACATTGACCAACACCTTTCCCAGAGGTAGAAAGTCCAGTTAACCTTTGAAGCTCTTCAACTCTAAAGTAAGTAAGAGTATGATCAGGGAGGGGATGTTCAGATGGGGACTTCATCAGAAACTGGTCTACAAGATTGATGGAAGTCATGGGTTCCATCTGAATATAAGAGATTGGCTCGGGACGGGTATGTACAGGGGAAGTTGTGTTAGAGGAGGTGACTCCAAGAGGAGGAGTTGTGGCAATAGTAGGCTCAATAAAGATTGATGCCTGCTCCAAAGAGTGAGTAGCCATCTCCCCCAGAGGTGGTACCTGCTCTAAAGAATGAGCAGATACTCCCTCAGCAGTTGTTTGATCCTACAAATTCTCCCCCTTTTTGGTAGCATCATCCTGAGAGTCAGACGAGCTAGAGGAAGAGCTTGCAGATACCTATATCTATACATGCCTAACAGATCTCTTTATCTGTTTCTCAGCTTGTTGGGCCTTGAGAGTGTTAATCTCAAGTTGTCAAGTGGCAGATCTACTTTCTAAAATCATAACCAGAGATTCCTGGTTTGAGATTTTAGAGACTAGATACTTGATGGTAAGTTGCATACTACCCTCATCCTCATTGGAGGAATCATCAGGAGATGAGATAACATACCTAGTATGCTCATCCTCACCACCGATGTGGTTTCTTGGCACACAGGGTTCCTCTGTTGATCCATGTTCCTTCGGAAACATGGACTTACAAAGCTGTCGTGGATAGAATCTGATTGATATTACCACTGTCCTGAGGGACTAATGAAGCATCCTCAGTAAAGGCAGCTCTATCCATATGAGTCCACTCCACATCTGTGGGACTCACCTCAATACTTTCTTCCGGATATGGGCTGAATATCAGGGGCTGCAGAGGGCTCTGTTGATTAAAAGAGTAGTGAGAAGGATCAACTTCACTGCCCTGTTGCAGTATGATATTCTCATCAGGACGGGTTAAAAGGTCAAGGAAAGATTCAGAAAATATATCTAATGACCCGAGACGTTGGTCAGCACCTAAGGATTCCCCTACATCAGCAGTGGATTCCAAGATATGGTTGTCCCTTTTAGGCTACTCAGGAGAGTGTTATGACTCAACCTAAGGGCTTAAGGCTTGGTTAGTGGGCTCATCTGGTTGAGACTGAGGAGACTCAACCATGACACTAAGGTCTATGTGTGACAAAGTTGAGACCTCAGACTGAGTAGGAGCCTTTGTTTCCACTCTAGTCTTTTTAGGTTGAGCAGAGGGGGCTTGATCAATCAGAGTAGATTGATCAAGGGTTCTTTTTTGGCATCTATGATAAGTGAGCTGTATGGAATGACGGATGATGGGTGAAACTGGTGGGGATTCATCACCTGCTGGGTTGGCAGGGATGTCACCATGAGCCATTGGCTTAAACATACCTTGGGACAGATTAGTAAACCTGCCAGTGAAATTGGCTGAAACCTTCTTCAAAATCTTAAAGATACCAAGCTTCATGTGAGGAACCGGTAGTGGTTGACCAAGTTGTAGTCGGTCCTGGTCCAACTCACAGTTTATAAAGTGCTGGATGAACCGTGGATACATGAAGAAAAAATCCCTAGTTAGATTGTTGATTAGGTTCATCAGCACAAACTTGGAGTAGTTGAACCTTCGATTCCTTACCATTCCAATGATCAGACACCCGAGATCATATGGGATTTGATCCCATCCCCCAGACTTGTTTGATAGGCAATGGAGTACGATGTGTAGAAGGAACTTCTAGTTGAATGAGAAGTTGTACTTATATACTATCGACCTCTTCACATTTCCGCCATAGCCCATTTGAATGAAAGTTTCATCTAAGCCTGTTTTGGGGAAATCCACAGGGGCACCCGTATCATGGAGCTCCAGATGCTCCCGGATGATGGTTTTCGGAGATGATCAGCTCCTGGCCGCTTATCATAGACCGAATAACCCGCTGATCATTCAGAAGTTCACTCTACCCACTAGCCTAGAATTCAGCCATATGGCTGGAGTAAACGGTTGGGTTCACGGTGACGGCGGTGAAGTATGTTGATTGATTTAAGAATTGGATGATTGGGGCATAGTCGACATCCTTGGTGGAATCAAGGATTGCAACCTGATTATGTTGGGGATTAAGGGCCATTGTTTCAGTAATCTGGTTGAGTGGAGGAATAGATGAAGAAGATGATGGATAATGAGGGATTTTGGGAGGTTTTCTCTGGAACGTGGGTATTTTGTAACGATAAGAAGAGTGGGATAGTTGGAGGTTGTGTATAAATGGAGTAAAAAAATCTTATCGGATAGGGTGAAAGGATGTGAAAAGACAGTTTAGGTTTATGATAAGATTTAGGCGGCAAGATAAATCCATTTAAATAATCCGACATCATTTCCTTTTGTTGACAAAATTTCACTTTTTACGGAGTGGGGCCCAAAAATGTATCCGTTACAGTAAATGTTCTTCTGTGGGTTAAATTGCTTATGAGGAAAAACACTTGTGGGTTCCTCAAAGTGCTTCTTTCGAAGCAAATCTGTGCTTCCGAAGGCAAATGATGTCCTAAGACATATTTGCTTCCAAGAGTAAGATTGCTTCCGAGAACATAAGTTAAAGAGCTTCCGAAGAGAATTTTAATACTTGATCAAAAGTCTTCCGAAGTCAAAAACTTATGCGGAAGAGGAGACACTTAGAGTAATTTACCTTCAGAAGACTGAGAAAATCTTCTTCCGTAGGTAAATTTCTCTTCGAAAGAATTCTCACTCAAACAGTTTTGAAGAAAATTTCTGTAACAGGGCTTAAGTTTTGACAAAAAGGCCATGGGTTAAAAAAGTTTTCAAAAGAGATCTAGTCAAGGTTGATCATCCCAATAGCTATAATTAAGTATTTAAATCTTTATTCATCAAATGCCTTTATAAACAAGTCAGCATATTGTTCATTTGAATCAACCTTAAATAGTTTTATGAGATGTTTCTCATGAATATCTCGAATGAAGTGATACTTGATGTCAATATGCTTGGTCTTTGAGTGCTTCACTGTATTTTCTGTGATTGAAATGACCCTTTTATTGTCTATGTGGATAGGAGTTTCCATGAAGTTGAATCCGTAGTCTAACATCTGATTCTGAATCCATAGCAGTTAAGCACAGTAGCTGGCAGCCGTAATGTATTCAGCCTCAGCAGTTGATGTAGACACACATGATTGCTTCTTGCACTGCCATGAAATAATCCTTCCACCAAGAAATTGACATCCTCCTGATGTTGATTTCTTGTTGATGTTGCAACCTCCATAGTCATTGTCAGTGTAACAATAGAGGATCGTTACAAATCACTCAACATAATGGTTCTCTCTTAAACTCACTTGATTTCACTCAAATGATGAAACAGAGTCTTCTAAGAATTGATAGTAATATATTAAGTAAGCAAGACACAAGAATACGTTTTTCAAGATACTTGTATATATTAATTCTCAACTCAAAGATTACAAGACTCTTACAAGCATGCTCTAATAAGCTTACAATGAGAAATATATATACTACTATCTACAGCAGGTTATACTTAGAAAACCAGTTGGGAAATACAACTAGACAAAATACTACAGTTGCTAAAAGTATGTTAACTAAGATAAAGTATTATCCTAGTATAGGTAGTCATGACAAGTCCATGACTTATCTTTTGTCACCAACTAAAGTTGGCAACTGTACTAATCTAGAGTAAACAGTGGATAAAGTAAGGTCAAACATACCCGCATGGAGAAGCTCCATGCAGTTTGTCAGTAAAGTAGTTGACTTTACTGACAGGAACCTTACTTTTGTCCACTAGTTATAGTTGGTTCTTCCGAAGGTAAGTATACTTCGGAAGATATGAAGTCTTCCGAAGTCCCTTTGGCTTCAGAAGAAACTTCTTCTGAATCAGTTGCTCCTTTTCTTGGTCTCCATTATACTTCCGAAGAGTAGCTCTCTTCAGAAGTTCTTCTTGCTTGGCTTCGGAAGACTCTTGATTTAGCTTCGAAAATGTAGCATTGTTTTCGGAAGTTCATTGTAGATGTACCAAAATAAAGCTAAGTATTGGGTTTTGGTTGCACCTGACTCATCAAACCCAACAATTACTATTAATATTACTATATTTTTTATTATTATATTTTTTAGACATCAAATAATGTCATTTACTAACAAATTTAATAATAAATACTAAAGTTATCGACTACCCAAAATACTCCTAGAAAATATAACTATTAGTTATTATAAATATTACTTGTATACTTAATTATATAAATAGTATTTAATAAATTTAAATATCATTTTCAAGTATTATAAATAATATGATATTTAATGTATTGAATTAAATAATATAATATTAATAAAAAATATTATTATAATAGTATGTATTAAATAGTGTATTAACTAAAGAGTTTATTAAATAGAGGTAAAAATAAAAATATTACAAAGTACATTTATACACTATGTTTAAAATATTATATTAGGGCGTCTTACAATTTGAGTAAAAGTATTATATTGTCCTCTTAATATGTAATATATTATTATATAGATATAGAAATATATATAATATGTATAATGTATAATTTTTGCTATACCAAAAGATCCTTATAACCACAACTCTCTTGTGTACCGATTCATGAGACGAGAGAAATGGAAATTTTATAGGTTTCATATATAGATAAAATGAGTATGTACCTACAAGTTTAATTTATAGTTTCTTTTGAGGCCTAATTGATTTCGTCATCTGTGATGCGCTGATGATCGGCATTCGTGATTGTTTACAACCAATATGTTACTTAACCACTAGTTTAACTCTATCTAATGGTAGAGCTTGACGTAATATGTGGAAAGAGCCAAAAGTTACTAGACCTATAATTTTTTTTTCTTATCGCTACATTAATGGGAGTGGAACTCGAAACGTATAAAATTTATGTATGAAATATGCATAAATTTTCATTTCTAAGGAAAAAAAAAAATAGGAGGAGCCAGACCCCTCAGGCCACTTAAAAGCTCCGCCCATAACTCCGTCAAGCTAGTTAGTTTATTTTGTCATCTGAGGTTACAAGTTAAAAGTCTTTGTCTCTTTCATCATAATATCCGGCCTCATTCTCCCTCCCTACCTTAATTACTCTATCATTTTTTAAATATCATCACAGGTATTATTATCAGTTCACATTTGCTCATCATGCAAATATTGTATAATATATAATGTATTTTCTAGGGTTATAATTTTTGGAACAGCCTAAAATGCAAACATGAATTTAATCACATTTTGAATTTTCCAGTCTAACTTGTTTAGTTGATTAGAAGTATTCAGATTGACGTGCTCATTTAATCAAATTGGTCATCTTCGAGTTGTACTAATGTTAAACACGTCGACCTTGTTTCAAATTAGAACAAAAATATGATACATATTTTGTAAGTATTGGCTGTCAAACCATTTAGTATTACATGGTTTTAATTGTGTGCAAATTAGAATTGATGTCTTTGAGACGGCTAAATATATCAGTCATATTCAAATTAATTAAGTCAACTTCTCAACCTAGACACAGAAACAATTATCAACCTTGGTACTTTCAGAACGAGTTGAGTAACCTTTACTCTCAAGACTATAAGTCTATATGTTTGTCCATTTTCTTAGGGTGGTGGGGGTGTTCATGCCACACCCATCACACTACACCACACACCAATCAATCAAATATTTAAACGTCACATCACACAACACCACACCAAATTTTTTTTGAGGGGACTCACACAACACCACACCACATCAAATTCTTTTATTTTAATTAAAAACATGACTTCATTAAAAAAACATTAAATTATAACTAAGATATGATAAAAATATAAAAGACAAGCTTATAAAAACATAAAAAAAACCTCATATGATTCTGTAGAAATCAAAAAGACAAGCTTTTAAAATATGCTACACCTTCATCATCTTTCACATCTTCTCTCTCTCTCTCTGTAAATTATTATCTACTTCATCATCATACCCAACTCAATTCTCCAAGAAAATGACAGATGGAATCACAATTTGCAGATGGAATCACAATTTGCAGATGGAATCATCCTCTTTAGCTATGTTACCACCATGGCTCGAGACCCTTCTGACCGACAAGTTCTAGTCGTTGGTGGGGGTGGGGGAGTGGGTAATGGTCGAAAAGAGGACCGTTGAAACGGTCTTTTGATAGCGTGGGTGGCGGTGTGGCTTGGCGTGTACCCACCGTGCGCCGTGCAAAAACTTGCGGCATGGGGACCGGCGGCGGTGTTGCCGCGCGGCGCCGGCCCTGCCGAGTCCTAACGGCGATAACGCCCCACCACCCTTAATCATCATCATTGACCAAGGTATTTGACATATTCTTTGAATACCGTTTGGAAAAGTAAAGCAAATTTACGAACCAGAAAAAAAACAACCCAGAAAAAAATCAACCCATTATCATTGTGAATTATTGCTAGCAAATGAATTATGTAACACAAAGAAATCAACCCATTGTCATTGTGAATTGTTGCACATTAGATTATTAGTCCTGAGATCTAAAAAACTTTAACATACAAATAATGGGGTGATATAAATATACCATCGTACCCCGTCTTTTATCTTGATATACCGCCCCATTATCAATCAATACCTATTAATTATATCAATCAACCCCATTATTGACATCAATCAATTAATAATGAATCATTATAAAGTCGGTAACCAGTGCGACGAGGTATGAACTTTATGTTTAATGAGTTTAAACTTTTATTTTTTTTCACATTCTTATGCAATTTCATATTTACGTATCTACCTATTATAATAAAAGAGTAACTTGGTCAGCATCATAATTCTTCTTATCAAAATTTTTACGCATCTCTCTCCTATTAAATAGTTACTTTAATTACTAATAATATTATTTAACATTTTTTTAGATTAAATATTCTTTTATAAATTAAGAAAAAGATTTTTTATTAACGTTATTTCTAAATAAACACATTTTTATAAATAATATTTTTTTCTAAAATATCAAACTTTTTAAAAAATATGATATATTATAAAATTAGTGTTTTTAAAAGTAAATTATTTAAAAACCAAAAATAATTTAATTAATGAGTTATGATAATGAATATTTTAAAAAATTATATTTTTATACGGTTTGTTTTAGAACAACATATCATTTTTTAAAAAAAAATTAAAAACAAAGTTAGTTGATATCACTGTTTTATTACTTATACTATTTACTCATACGTAATTTCAGTCATATCATATCTTGGAATATCATTTTATTTTTCATAAATTTTATTATAATAATATTTTATTTATTCAAGACGCGTATTACATGAGTTTTTAAAGCTAGTTTTATATATAAATTTTGTTTTTTTGTTAGGTTTCAGTTAAGTTACTCTAATCGTATAATAACTAGCTGAAAATCTGGGCACGCGCGTTGCGCGTGCACGTATGGCTCAAATAATCCATCATAGCCGTATATGCATTGCAAATCAAACCGTAGGCTCGGAATCGAATTACAGTTACGGCTGTAGACCATAGTAGATTGTCACGCCATGGTAATTGATAATATTTTTTGAATACAATCGTAGCGAAACAAACACTACTAACAACTAACACCTTACGATAAATATAATTTTGCACTAACCGGGCTCAGAACCGCTATCCGGTTGTAGCTGCATGCCGTAAAGGTTGCCAAGCCATGACAACCAACATGGGTTTTGCATTCCAATCATAGCCACGGAAATGAAAACTGACCGAATATACCCAAATATAGGTAGTCTCAGACGAGCCATAGCTCGTCGTCATTGACATCTCTACTGCGAGACAAAGAAAATAATGACCCGGAAGCGGTCTCAGAAGAGGCAAAACCTCATCATCATTGACAATTAACAAACCAACCAGACAAGTATCACTGTCGTTACTACCGCTAGCATCAAGATATCATAAGCAGTCTTAAATGGGGCAAATCGACCCGGTTACCTTCACCACCGTTGCCACCACCACCATCGACATGAAGCTGATAACAGGGTAAAACCAACCCCAGCGACAACATTGAGGGGAGCTTGGGAAGACACGACAAGCACCGGTCTGAGAAGAACAACCGGGAAGCGGCCTTGATGACGACAGGGCAACCAGATCTCGAAACCCTAAAGGGTGACTAGTGGGCGCCATCTGGTAGGAGCACCATCGGATAACACCGAAAACCTTAGTAGCCACTGGACGATTCCAGCCCCATGACTACCGCGACAACCGCAAACATCAACGATAACGATGAGACCAACCAAAGACCCACCCGCAAACAGCCGCCACGCAGCCAAAACCCCCAAATCAAAATGCAAAGCAAACAGGGAAAGAATACAACAGATGCGCGAAGCAACGACCAAAATCAATGTAGATCAGCAACCATTAAAGGGCCGAAGACCGTCTGGTAATGACCGTATGTACCAAAGCGGCGGCTAACCACCACCAGCTACACCTTCTCCTCTATAAAACCAACCGGATGAGCTCTATTTCTCTCCCTACAAAACCACCGCAAATACCCCGTCGCCGCCACTGTCACCATCCCACCAACAAATGTCGGGAGGCGGTGAAAATGCCACCGCTATCGCCAACTTTGCTATCGGCGCCAACCACTAGCACACCCACAAAAACCAAAACAAACCGTCTCACTTTACATATAACCACACAAGGAGATGGGCAAAAATGACGAGTCAACAAACCTCTGTGGCAAAACCACAAACACAAAACAATAACTATTCCTCACACTTCTTTTTTCATATAAAACTAGTTGAGAACCATATTGCGCGTTGCGCGATATCATGTTTTTATATATAAAGTTCGAGAGCACGGCTGTTAATTACATTCAAAAGCATATATAGAGTAGTTGTTGGTTACATTCAAAGTATACCATTGTATGCACTGGTAATAAAAGATGTCATATGTTCACAAAGGTTAGTCTAATAGCTTCAAAAGGCTGTTGCTGTTACTTGACAGTTTTGCTTTGGTTTCTTTTGTCAAAAGGTGGAATCATATATTAACAAAAGGTAGGATTGTTGTGCATTTGGGGCAGCTTTGGCATCTTCAAAAGGTGTTGTTGTTGCTTGTTAGTCTTCTTTTGTCTTCTTCTTAGTTGGAGGACCTGTTTTTCAAATGTTGTTATTATGGTGAAGTGGTAATTAGTGCGTAGTAATGTTATTTCTTACCTTTTTCTGTGAACAGTGATCTTTTGCTGATGTGCTTTTTTGAGCTCTATGCACTGCCTGGAATGACGATGGTGTTGTCGGTGCAGGTGTGCTTGTTGTTGCTGTATTGTCTCTTATAATGTCGACCTTGGTAACGGTGCAACGCAGTATCTCGGCTCTGTTGTTTTTATGCGCTTGGACATGGAATATGGCTTCTCTGTTTATGATTTGGTGTAGGATGGTGTCTGGGTTGTCTGTTGTTAGGATATCAGGGCATGTCATCCCGGTGAGATTTGCAGATGGATCATTGAATATTAAAACGGGGATACTTCCTGTGTTGTCAGAGATTGTGACGGTGATTCGATATTTGTAATAACAACTTGTTTTAGTTGTTTGTTGCATTTAAAAAAAATAGCAGTTGTAGAGGACATACATTTCAGTTGGTACGCTGAGGTTTCCGTGCATAGAACAGAACCATCCGTCTCCAACTTTCATTAGAGATTGATCGCATTTTGGGCAGCCTATGCAATACCATTCTCTATCCATGTGTAGTTCGGTTACTGCTGCTTTCAGTGTGAAATTACGTCCCTGCATATACGTGTTTGTATACAATATAACCAAACTACTTATGAAGTAAATTATGTGCTGGTTGTTTTGTGTTTATGTATATGAAATAGGTGAAAACATCATACGATCAAATTGCTACACGATCAACCTGAATACTAACAGTTTCACATGAATTCAATGTTCCACCTTTCAAATTCCATTTATTTATCATATAGCAAGTAACAAACATAATCAACAAATCAAGCAAATGAAGTACATATTGAACTGAACAACATACGGTGATCTACAACTTTCAGATCAAAACTGAATCAATCAGTACATATTCGTGAGGAAATAGTTCCAATAACGATTAACAACTACAAATCACCATAAATTGAGAACTTGAAAAGAATTTCAGCAAATTCAGACGAAATTAATTAAATATTTAGACAGATGATTGACGAACCTATTCGGATGTTGGAGACAAATATATGGAAAAATATAACAGTGATATCTTTGGACATATTATTTGTGTGGGAAAACAATACTGTACATCATGCATAGATAACCTTAAAATAACTATTAGGAATGTGAGGTATTGGTAGAGAGCGAAATATATGAGATCATTAGTATGATGTTTTGAAAAAACGCAATTATCTTTAGCTTTACTCAATATGGGGGGGATAAAGTAGGGTTATGATTG
>BJCO01805759.1:0-13263 GCA_018326465.1 Flaveria floridana
TGTATGTTTGTGTGTACACTACAAGAAATGTCGTCAATATTGGCGACATAATTAGCGGCGAATTCAGTAGCGGCGATATCATTAGTGGCGGCACGTCGCTGCTATTGATCCTCGATCCGTTTGCAATTTCTTTAAAATAAATCTTGTCTCATAACTTACATGCTAATATATTGATTACATTTTAGTATCAGACTTAACTTTCAACTTTCAAGTCTATTACAAGCAACAGTGAATCACTCGTTTTTGTATAAATTTTTGCCCATAATTGATTTCTAATTTTACAAATATAATTTGAGACTGTTATTTAATTACTATTTGTTTTTTTGTAAACAAAATGTGTAAGATCACTGAAAAGAAATGAAAATAAGAAAGTCACTAAGACACAAGTTCACTCAAGTTGAATACGAGTTAAACCTTTAATTAATTTAGACATTAGCTCGTACTGTTATTGGCTAGAATCAAGGCTGATGTTGCGTCATTCAAATACACTTGTTTGACACATACTTAGGGTTTGTTTGGTGTTGGTGTTTGGTACGGGGTAGCGACATATATAAGAGAATGAAATGAATAATAGAAAATAATATATAAATGAATAAAATAAATTAAATTATTCCATTATTTTGTCGAGTTATTCTTTGTGAATGAAATAAATTATCATTTTATTTTGTTTGATAGACATAAAAATACAAATGAATAGAATACAATGGTTTGTAGTGGTGATGGGTGGTGGCGATAGTTGGTGGTGGCGGGCGGGTCATGGGTCAGTACATTTGTCGTGTCATGTTGTGATTTGAGTCCTGAATTAAAGAAAAACCATTACCTTACTTGAAGGAATGAACAAACATGTTTGCTTTTATTTTCTTATCAACGTACATGCAATCTAGACATTAACTCAAACTATAATAACAAAAAAATCATTAATCAACTAGATCTTTGATCTGATATGTAAACTGTTGCACAAATCATAACATTTATATATCTTTTTATGATTCACTTAACAGCAAATCATAAGTCGCGTGCTACAAAAAAAGGTGACAAAAACACAAGGAAAGAAAAGTGAAAGGGGCCATTTTGTAAATCGTGTCGAACGAGAACGAAGTGTATATAATAACAGTTGAAAACAGAATCCCCGCGAGAAGGGCAAAATGGGAAGAAAAGAAATACGAATTGAAGTCGTTAACACCTTCGTTATGGTGGCTTCTCGTTGATCGACGAAACGGAGAATCGAAACCTCAACGACGTACGCCGGAGTCGACATTCACACAACAAATTCCGTCACAATATTAATGTATGGGTCGCCGGAAACGTTGCCGGAGGTCGTTCTTCAATAATCTCAGCCTCTGCAACATCTCCCTAATGTTTCTACACTATCCCTCATTATTCCCCCCTTTTCAACGTCATTATTGATTCAATTATGATCTTCTCTATAAACAATCACGCTTTGGGCGATTCGGATGTTATTAGATCGTTGTACATTTGCGTACATTCTCAAAACATCATTCTAGGCTGGGTTTGGGCGACGTTGCAGCTTTGAACACGGGAATTTAGGGTTTTTCCGCTGTGGAATTTGGTTGTTTTCCGAAATGGTAACGTTTTTATACGTTGCATATCATCATCGTTGTTTCTTAATGTTTTGTTACGTTTCCTTGTCAGCAATGAAATTATCCTTTATGCAGGCTGTTGCGACCAATATTATAGTCGGGTCTCAAGTTTGGGTCGAGGATCCTGAGATAGCTTGGATAGATGGTGATGTTTTGGAAATTAAAGGTGCAGATATTAAAATAAAGCTTACATCAGGGAAAGAAGTAAGTTTGTTTGTTTTGCTGAATCTGTTCTCACATTTTTATAATTCATTTTAGGAGTTTACCTTTCGGAGGTATAACATGTCCATAAACCATTATGTTGATCAATGAAATTATCCATGGAAACTGTAAATGATGATTCTTAGAGGTTCCATAGTGTTGTGTATGGTATTTAACAATTTGATGTTGATGGGGCACTGTTGCCAAATTTAAAGTTCTGGCAACGGTCAGGAGTAGTCCACCATTCATGGTTAAGATACTCAGAATTTTTTTTAGCATGTAAACCATAAAAGGTTCTGACATTGGTAATAACAAAATCTGAGGTCATCAATAGGTTAAAATAGAAATACCCATGGCCATATTGACAAATTTATTTTAGACGGACATATTTTAACGCATGAAGTTTGAATACAACACAATGATGTAGTATAGCAAATTTCAAATAATTGTGTTGGCATAGGCTTTAATCGTAAAACAGGTTCAACACATGAAGCTTGCATAAAACAGACTTCAAATGCTTTCTCTTTGAAGATATTGTGCTAGTTTGTACTTGTCAAAAGGTAGGTGAAGACTAATACTTTAACGCACAATGATATTTAAAATGATTTTGCTTATTTGGAGTTGTTTAAACTAGCCTACTAAATGCAACATCTCTTGATACAACAAATTAGCATAAGAAAAGCTAGTTGCAATACACTGAATTGACTTGTGTTATAACAATGATATTTGACAAGAATATACTTACAGAGGTTCTTTTCATGGATTCCTGATGGATTTATGTCCTGTAGATTGTTTCTACTTCAGCCCATGTGTATCCTAAAGATCCTGAGGCTCCTGCTTGTGGAGTGGATGATATGACAAAGCTAGCTTATCTCCATGAGCCAGGGGTTCTAGAGAATTTAAAAAGTCGATATAATATGGATGAAATTTATGTGAGTACATGCCATTGGAGGTTTCTCTTCTCCACCCTGTTAATCCACCATCCATAGCTTATGTGACATTTGGTTTGCAATTAAGAAAAACTATGGGTATGAGTTAGATAACAGGGTTGAATAGGAATGAGGTAAGAATTTCTAAACCCCACCCTTTAGGTGGGAATGGAGGATTCCAAATTATGGGTATCAACCTCATTCCTTCAATCCCATACCCTCAAACCAAACACCCCCTTAGTCCTTATTTGTAAATTCCGTTAATAACTCAAATTTTCGATAAACATATGAGCCAGGGGTCTCTTTGGAAGCGGTCTCTCTACCCATCTGGATAGAGGAAAGACTTGCCACCACCTACCCCTCCCAGACCCTGCTCTCGAGTGGGATATACTGGGTTTGTTTGTTTGTTTGTTTGTTTGTTTATTTGCGATAAACATATGCACTTGTTTTCCAGACTTACACAGGCAACATTTTAATAGCTGTGAACCCTTTCAAAAGAATACCTCATTTATATGACAAACATATGATGGGGCAATACAAAGGGGCAGCCCTTGGGGAACTGAGTCCACATCCTTATGCTATTGCTGATGCTTCATACAGGCATGTATTATGCTTTTGTTTGTCTTCAGTAGATTATTGATTTCAAAAGTTTATTGCTATAATTGAAGGATTTGTATGAATGCAGGCAGATGGTTAATGAAGGAATAAGCCAGTCAATTCTTGTTAGTGGAGAAAGTGGAGCAGGTAAAACGGAAAGCACAAAAAATCTTATGCAGTATCTTGCTTATATGGGAGGTCGTCCAGGAGCTCAGGGACAAAGGAGTGTGGAACAGCAAGTTCTAGAAGTATGAAATATTTATTTGAAACTTATGTAATATTATACTATAATACCCAAATATTCAGCTCCATTACTGATGTTTCTTAGTTGATATAATATTTATGATAAACTTATGTATTGTCATGCATGCAAAAAATGTTGAATTCTCTACCCCATTATTGTTGCTTCTTCCTAAACATAAAATGTGCTATAATACAAAATTATTTTTTGTTTAGTTTTACTTCACACATTCATTTTTTTTGGCAGTCTAATCCGGTTCTAGAAGCATTTGGGAATGCAAAAACTGTCAGAAACAATAACTCAAGGTACATAGACCTTCATATGTGACAATTTTGTCAAAGCTAGCCTATATTTTGAAACTTTCAATGCATCCCCTTTCTGGTCAAGTACTTTTCTTTTAATTGAATGTTGTTTTATGGTAGTCGTTTTGGTAAGTTTGTTGAAATCCAATTCAATGACCGCGGGAAGATCTCTGGAGCTGCTATAAGAACTTATTTGCTCGAGCGATCACGTGTTTGTCAACTTTCGGATCCTGAGAGAAATTATCATTGTTTTTATATGATATGTGCAGCACCTCCAGAGGTAACAGTCTTCTGCATTCATGCAGTTTTTTTTTCTTTTTGGGTTTTATGTTTATTTTTCATGAAAAGAGATAAGGAAGTGATTCATATGACTTCATGTGGAAACAAAAATTTATGCGCAAACTATAGTGGAGTATTGGGTTTTTTTAATCAGATTTGTCCCAAAGTCAAAAGTTGTGTTTATTAAGGAGCAGTAGTCTACGGATGTAACATTCTACCATGCTTAACAACCCTTTAAGTATTTCTGTTTCATCGTGTTTTGAGTTTTATTTATATGGAATTATATTCTTTAATTGCATGGTACCTTCGACTTGATTTTTTAGTTTTTTGGTATCTTAGACACGGTGTGCACACTTGAGGCCATTAGCATCTATCACCATTTATAACCAGTTTATTTGTGCACCATAGGTGACAAAAAAGTACAAATTGAATAAGCCTCAGACCTTTCATTACCTTAATCAAACAAATTGCTACGAATTAAATGGTGTGGATGAGTCTAAAGAATATCTTGCAACAAGAAAGGCTATGGATGTTGTTGGGATCTCTTCTAATGATCAGGTATATGTGCGTGTGTGTTTGTCATATCTACAAAGTCAAAATCTTAACAGAGCATTTTCCACTTTTGCAGGAGGCTATATTTCGTATTGTGGCTGCAATTCTCCACCTAGGCAATATTGAATTTGTTAAGGGCGGCGAACCTGACTCATCTAAGCCTAAGGATGATCAATCCCGCTTTCATCTAAAAACTGCTGCTGAACTTTTCATGTAACTATTTTTTAAAATCTGATTTTACAGCATTTTCTTATAACTCTTTATGAACAAATGTCATGTTGTGATATGCATTTCATTTTTTAGGTGTGATGAGGAGGCTCTTGAAGATTCCTTTTGCAAACGTGTTATTGTAACTCGTGATGAGAGCATCAAAAAATCGCTTGATCCGATTGCTGCAGCTTTGAATAGAGATGCTTTGGCGAAAATAGTTTATACACGATTATTTGACTGGTAAATTTCATCTGAATGGAAGATTGTCATTGCATCTTTATTTTTCCCTTTTTTGGTTTGGTTTATATCTCATGATCTTTATTGCATGAATCAGGATTGTAGGCAGGATTAACGATTCTATTGGTCAAGATCCAGAGTCAAAATCTTTAATTGGAGTTCTCGACATCTATGGATTTGAGAGTTTCAAGACAAACAGGTGCTTAACTGGTACGCTTTTGTTTTCATCATTTATATAGGTTATTTCTTGCAGATCACTGCATGAAAGACCTTGGTTTTGGAACCGATAGTTTTCTACTTTGACAAGTCTTAAGTTTAATCCATTGTATACCCTATTGATTTGAATGTGTATACTGGCTTAGCATAAAACATAATAACCATTGCAGTTTCGAGCAATTTTGTATCAATCTGACTAACGAGAAACTTCAGCAACATTTTAATCAGGTTTGTAAATAAGAAGTATTAATTATTAATAAGCTGTTAAGTCTTGAAGCAAGCATACCAGTCTAAGCTGATAGCTGGTATATCAATATCTTTTCATCAGCATGTTTTCAAGATGGAGCAAGAAGAATATACTAAGGAGGAAATTGATTGGAGTTACATAGAGTTTGTGGACAATCAAGATATTCTAGATCTCATTGAGAAGGTCTGTGCATATTAAAGTTTTATTATTTCTCTTATTTTCTGCCTCACTTTCCAAATCCTTTCTAGCAAATTTTGCTAATCAACTTTGTTAACTTGTGCATTGGTACCAATAGCTTCCCTAACCTGATTTAATAGTCTCTTATGCAGATCTTTTATTGTATTGCGCTTTGAAATTTTGCAGCATACATTATCCCCCTTTATTAATCTAACTGAGTATTTTTATTGCTTCAGAAACCAGGAGGAATCCTAGCTCTTTTGGATGAGGCTTGGTATGTAGACATTTGAAAAAATGGCATGATTTAGGAAATTTCTATGTTTGTTTTGTTCCTTCTTGGTGTTACCTCATTAATTCGAATAAAGTTGACCTATTATTTACTGCGAAGTTGAGAATATGTAATCTTTTAGTCCATGGACTATTATATGTTTTATAAAAAATTGTAAATTGAGAACACAGTCATTTATCTCTATAATTAACTTAAGATGCGATTCTTATGTAGCATGTTTCCAAGATCTACACATGAAACCTTTGCTGAAAAGCTTTTCCAGACATTCAAAGATCATAAACGTTTTAGCAAGCCAAAGCTTTCAAACTCAGCATTTACCATTGATCATTATGCTGGAGAGGTACACAATTTTAGTTCCGTATATATTAATTAAAAAACTTCAAAATCCACAAAATCCAAATATACCTACGGAAAGGCAATATAACATTATATTTTTTGTTACAATGAAATGATTTCAGGTCACCTATCAAACTGAGTTTTTCTTGGATAAGAACAAGGACTATGTTGTTGCAGAACAGCAGGCACTCTTGAGTGCTTCAAAATGCTCCTTCGTGTCAAACTTATTTCCTCCTCAACAAGAAGAGTCGTCTAAAGCATCCAAGTTCTCATCAATAGGTTCACGGTTTAAGGTACAATATTATTCTGCTACACACATACATAAAGTTTGAGCTCAATTTCTAAGTGATCTTATTTACAGCAACAATTACAAGCCTTGCTTGAGACACTCAGTCACACAGAGCCACATTACATTCGTTGTGTTAAACCGAATAATCTCTTAAAGCCTTCTATCTTTGAGAACCAAAACATATTGCAACAACTACGGTGTGGTGTAAGTTCGTGGACCTTGGATTTATCATATATCCACTATTATGCACACATACACATATATATGTTAAAGTCCACAAATTCATGTCATTCAGGGAGTTATGGAAGCTATTAGGATCAGTATGGCTGGATTTCCTACTCGTAAACCTTTTAAAGAGTTTATTGCCCGCTTCAAAATCTTTGCACCTGATGATGTTAAAAAAAGGTGGTTGTATGAATTTTTTATCTATACTGTCTGGAATCAGTTTTAACTTATCTGATATAATTGTAGCGATGATGATATCAAGACTTCAAAGATGCTTCTAGAGAAGGCAAACCTTCAAGGCTATCAGGTACCTTTCCATGTGGAATCATTGTCTCGTGTTTCTCAGATTTTATTGCGAGAATATTTTTCTCAGTTGCAAAATTTTTTATTTAAACCTTTTCAGATTGGTAAAACAAAGGTATTTCTAAGAGCTGGTCAGATGGCAGAACTAGATGCTCGCAGAAGTGAAGTGTTGGGAAGATCTGCTAGCAAAGTTCAGAGAAAGTTTCTCACTTATTCTGCACGCAAGAAGTTTAACTCGTTAAAGTTTTCATCAATACAGATACAAGCCATCTGTAGAGGTATGTATTGGTATTATCATCTTTATATGTGAAAGGTTATGAACTTGATATTCTTTTTCTTATAATAAATGATTTCAGGGCAAGTTGGACGTCGTCATTATGAGTGCCGAAAGAGAGAAGTGGCTTCTTTGAGAATTCAGAAAGACGGACGCATGTTTCTCAAGAGGAAGGCTTTCAAAGTTTTATCCTCTTCAGCTATCAAAATCCAAAATGGAATGCGTGGAATGGCTGCCCGAAATGAGTATCGCTATAAAAAGCGTGAAACAGCAGCTGTCATCATTCAGGTTACTGGAATCAGTGATAGATTTAGGAATAATTGCCTAGTCATTATCCTTTTCGCCTCTTAAATAATTTGTTTTCCACAATATTTGTAGTAGCGGCCCAAAACGAGACCCGTGAAGAACTATAAATGTAGAATGACGTCTAATGTGTTATAGAACGTATAAATGCATCCATCCATGCTTTCTTGCAATATGCTTGATAGTTATTTCACAACGTTTTTGATATTTGAGAACTGAAATTTACCAAGCTCCTTATACTTTTTCAGCGATTTAGGTTAATATGTAATTCAATTCCTATTATCTTCTAAGTTCTTTAACAAGTTTTGCTGATTTTGTTGGAAGAGTCATCATGACCTTTAGGGATTGTCTTTCTTTTGATGATACGTGACAGATTTGTCATATAATGCAATATAGTAAATTTTTCTCAAACTTATACACTCAATGAACAACTTGCAGAGACAATGCCGACAATATCTTGCCCGCCACCGTTATTGTAAATTGAGAAAAGCTGCAATAGCCAGTCAGTCTTTTTGGAGAGGTAGAATGGCACGCAAAGAACTAAGGCATCTTAGACAGGTAACGTTATCTTTCATGGTTTAGGTTTCCACTTAAAATTGTTTTATAAACAATCAAGGTTTGTAACAAACTTCCGGATTGAAATTTCTATTGTTATACTCAGCATATCCTTTTGAATTTAATTTGAATTCTGCATGATAACATGAAAAGAACATGCATCTTTGATCTTATTGTAGATTATTGGAATAGAATGAACATAGGATTAAAAGTCACTTTGAACAATCCTTGATATCCATGCCACTTTGTACTTTAATGTGCAAAGCTTAAAAATTCATTATTATCATCAGGCTGCAAAAGACACTGATGCTCTACAACAAGCCAAATCAAAACTGGAAAAAGAAGTTGAAGAGCTGACGTGGAGATTGCAGGTGGAAAAGCGCATTAGAGTAAGTATTTATACGCTGACTTGACTGTATTCTTGTAATTATGTCTTCATATTGTTTATTATCCTCTCGGTTATTTTTACTATCATTTGTGTGCATGGTTCTTACCCTTCTAAATTTTGTAGGCTGGTTTGGAGGAAACAAAAAATCAGGAAAATGCAAGATGGCAATCTGTTTTGAAAGAGATGCAAGATCAATCCGAACAAACTAAAGAACTGATTCAAAAGGAACGAGAGGCTGCAAAGAAAGCACTTGAGGAAGCTCGTGCGGATAAAGATGCTTCAAGCAAGGAGATTGTTGATAAGCTTACTGCTGAAAATGAGAAACTTAAGGTAGAGTTTACGAAGCCAAACATATTCAGTTGCTTATTTTGTAGTTGTCTATTCGCGTCTCAATTTGGTCTGTTGCATTTTCATGTTTATTGAAACACTTGCAGGATATGGTTAGCTCACTGGAACAGAAAATTGATGAAACAGAAAAAAAATATGAAGAGAGCAACAAGCTGAGTGAAGAGAGGTTAAAACAAGCCAATGAAGCAGAATCAAAAATGCATGAGATGAAAACCACAATCCAAAGGTTATAGAAATTTACCTTAAGCATGCTTCTCAGTCCTTGAGTGATCAGAACAAATATCACCTCTACTTTCTAGATATGAGGTAGTAAACTTGTGTTTGGTTATTGGTTTTCATGTTTTCTTCATACTAGGCTTCAAGAAAAGATCAATGACATGGAGACCGAGGAACAGATTCTAAGACAGCAAGTCATGCTGACATCATCAGCTTCCAAAAGGCGTTTCTCATTTTCATCTAAGGTTAAAACACGGGTGTATTTATAAACAAAGTCTTATTTAGACTTCTTGTAGCAAGAATATCTAATAATCTTTATCATAATGCCCTGCAGGGTCCAGAAAACGGCCATCTTGTAAGTCAGAAGATTCGGTCCTTGTATCTTCCAAAATTTCTTTAAATCTTTATTACTTTCTTACAGAATCCCAAGGATAATCCCGTAATTTACAGGATCCACAAGGTGGCACATCTATGAAGAGATTTGATAGCTCATTGAGGCAATCAGCTATTGACAAACACCGTGTACGTGTTTGAACTTGAGTTAATTAATTTGCTTGTCATTTTGTTTCTGTTTTCTCTCAATAAGGTAAATAGGGAATTCTATTAGAATTATATGGCTGAATTGTATGTTTTCATATATATATTGATACAGGAGAATGTTGATATTCTTATCAAAGCATCTACAGAAGATCTTGGGTTCAGCAATGGAAAACCAGTGGTTACATATGTCATATACAAAAGCCTTCTACACTGGAAAGTATTTGAAGCAGAAAGAACTAATGTATTTGATCGTCTTATCACTGTGTTTGGTTCTGCAATACAGGTGCAAGATCCTCCATATAACACATAAACACATTTCTGAAAAATCTAAAACCATTTTTCTTGTTATTTAATAATTTGAAGTAGATACTAAAGTAACTTGTATGTTGACTGGACACTGATTTTCCTAGAAAGAGGAAGACAATAAACATATGGCCTATTGGCTATCTGCCACATCTACACTGCTGTTTTTGCTTCAAAAGAGTTTAAGTTCTAGCTCAGGGAAACCCCCCCAGCCAACAACATTCATTGGAAGAATGGCACAAGTATTTTGTTCTACTTGACCTCCAATAAGTAATAACATTTTTTTTTGTGAATATTGTGTGTATTTGAAGCTTTTTTGATTGATATTTGTAGAGCTTTCGCAAATCCCCATCATATTCCAACCTTGAAATTGTGCGCCAAGTGGATGGCAAGTACCCAGCTTTGCTTTTCAAGCAGCAACTAACTGCTTATGTTGAAAAAATATATGGAATCATTCGTGACAATTTGAAGAAGGAATTGTCACAACATGTCTCTAATTGTGTCCAGGTACATTGGGTTTCTTATCACTTTTCATCCCAACATTACATTTTTGTGGTGCTTATTTTTGTATTTTCTAAATAATTCAGTCAGTAAGATTAAAAGGTAACACTCCTCCATCTATGTTCTGGCAACACATCATAGAGTCCTTGAATGGCATGCTCAAAACATTGGAAGAATACCATGTATGCTACTTTATATGTTTTTACGATAAGTTAATGATCAGAAACCCACAGTTATTGTTTTGACCTTTTGAAACATGATTATTTCAGGTGCCAACAATTCTTGATCAGAAGATCTTTGCTCAAGTTTTCTCTTACATTAATGTACACCTATTTAACAGGTATATTTAGTCTTTTTAAATAGATATATATGACAAGTTTTAATTATCCGGTGAGCTGATTTGCTGTTTTCTTTGCAATCATAGCCTTCTTGTAGGTCGAGAATGTTGCTCATTTAGCAATGGAGAATATCTAAAAGCAGGGTTAGCTGAGTTAGAGCTATGGTGTAGTCATGCTACAGACGAGGTATTCAGTTCTTTTCTTTAATTGCTAATTAATGTGTTAAATATGATCATGGAACAATATTATTACAATATCACTCTTAACTTCCTTTAACCATACAATCCATACAGGTCAATTATGTTTGTGCTATTTGATCCGTTTCCTTTTTGGTTAACCTATTTAACCTGTTATAATCGGCCCATTAGAATATATATACGGGTCACAATTACCACCTCTAGTTCGGACACTTTCTATATCGCTTTAACTTACGGTAAATATTTCTAACTCAAATCATTAAATCAGTATGCAGGTTCGTCATGGGATGAACTTAAGCACACAAGGCAGGCAGTTGGATTCCTGGTATGCTTTTTTTGTTCCTTTGAAAAACACTTGAGATGAAAATTAATTGCAAAAGTTTGTCACATTTCTGTAATTTTTTAAGATTTTTCAACAAAACTTGACTTTTTTGTGTGGAATTTTTTTCTGTTAAAGGTTAAGCAAATTATCATCGAATATAAAATTTTAAACTGTTTTTTTGCAGGTCATACACCAGAAATCTAAAATTTCCTATAGTCACCTCATAAATGAACTTTGTTCTGTAAGTCTCTTTGTTCATGTATGTTTTTAACCAGTATCACTATGGTGTTTTCTTTATGACTGATAATAACACAAGTGATGCATTCTGTCTCAGATATTAAGTGTTCAACAACTTTACAAAATTTGCACACACTACAAGGATGACATTTACCATACTCCAAGTGTTTCCCAATCGGTAAGATAAAAACTATAATCATCAGTTATTCCCTATCTTCTGGATGTGTGACCTTCAACCTATTTACTTATCAGTGATGGAGTCATGTTATGTTTTATCTAAAAGGGGATAATGTCAAATAGGTCTAACATGCTGAAAGTTGAACAATGTTTATTATTAATGCATGGAGCAAATTAATTATTTTAAACTTTAAATTATTATTAAATAATATTGTTTCTGTGATCATAACCAACACATATGTTATTTAGAAACAATTTTAAAAGATGAACAAATTGTTTCCATTCTTTTTCCTCTTTACAACAATCCTTTCTCACCGTCTCAGCTCTACTCAGGTTATTTCAGAGTTGAAAGTTCATAGTGAAGGCTTGGAGAATCCTGATAATAACTCTTTTTTGCTGGAAGATGATCCTTGGTAAGCAAATATTATGCAATAAGCCTGTACATAGCACAATTTATAACAATTGATGATGAACAATTTTTTAACTTTTATTTTTTAATTCTTAATTTGAATTTGAATTTTTATTTTTATTTTACTTCTGTTTGCAGCATTCCCTTTTCGGTTGATGATCTTATGAACTTCCTCAATGAAAAGGATTTTGCAGAGATGAAACCTACTTGTTATCTTGTAGAAAATCCAGACTTTAAATTTCTAGTAGAGTAATGCAACATTGTTTTTGTTTTATTGTAGCTTAAGTTAGATTCCTCATTGTTAAGTGTAAAGCATCATTTAAGTTAGATATGTAAAATCTATAGGCGTTTCCATGTAGAGTATAGAATGGTTTTTAACCTCCCTCACCTTAATTTGTTATGTTGGATTAGTTTGTTTTAGCAAAGTAATGTGAAGAACGACTATTTGGCTCTTTGTAGAACCGAACATATCCATAATCAATAATTAGTTAAACGAGAAATTGAATGATGTATAAGACCCTAAAGCGTCAGTCAAAACAATTCGGACAACGTAAAGTGTCAGGTCAAAAAAAAACGTACCAAGAACATGTAAAAGTGTAAAGTGTCGGGTCACAAATACCGAGAACGTATAAAGCATCAGGTCGAAAACATTTGGAACGTGCAACTTAAATATTATAATGTTGTCACAAAAGTTTCTTGCATGGGTTTTCAAGTAACTTGCAGAACATGTTAGTAAATTAATAAAGTTAAGCCTTATACTATCATATATAATGAGAGAATGTGGTGTGTATTTTATGTATAATCTATAAACTCTAATAAAACAAGGTTTTTAAAGCCACGTGTCATTCTCTTAGACCACCAATTTGACACGTGGCACACTCTTACACCATCTTTATTTTTAGTTTTTTGATATATTAAATGCTT
>BJCO01805761.1:0-10003 GCA_018326465.1 Flaveria floridana
TGTGTGTGTGTGTGTGTGTGTGTGCAACTCTAGGTTGCGGACCACCTCATTAACACTACGGATCCCCAACGCTTTGATTAGATTGAAGGACGGCTGTCCTTTAACATTAAATTGTATATATGAATTTACATTCAAGGAGGTCGAAATCATCAATTTAGTGTTTCTCATTATTAGGTTTGTTAACAAAAAAAAAGATATTTGTAAAAAAATCATCCTTGTACTTTATATAAAATGGTAACTATGCAAGACACGTGACAAAATCACATTTATTCTCACTATAATATTATCGCTTCTTTCTTCTATTAAATAATTATCTTAAGTACAAATAATATTATGCAAATCTTTTTTATATAAAAATGTTTTTCTAATAAATTAAGAAATATATCTTTTTATTGATGTTTTTTGTAAAAAAATATTTTTTTTCTAAAACATCAAACTTATATAAAAATAAGAATATTTTAAATTTAGTGTTTTTAAAAACTAAATTTTTTATAACAAAAAGTAATAAACAATGAGAGTTATAATAAGGATATTTATAAAAATGACAATAGTTTTAAACAAAGTGTTTGATTTTTTTTTTGAAAAATTTTTTATAAAGTTGATATCGTTGTTTTAAAACTTATAGTTTCTACTCAGTAATTTAAATCATATTTTATATTAAAATATCATTCTAAAATGAAGTTAAATTTTATTACATTTAATATTATATTTATTCAACCGATGTAATACAACCCGTGTGTATGTGTGTGTGTGTAACTCTAGGTTGCGAACCACCATATTAACATTATGGATCCTCAACGCTTTGATTAGATTGAAGTACGGCTGCCCTTTAATGTGGGTTTGAAATATTAAATTGTATGTATGAATTTACATTTAAGGAGGTCGAAATCATCAATTTACTTTTTCTCATTATTAGGTTTGTTAACGAAAAAAAAGATATTTGTAAAAAAAACCATCCTTGTACTTTAATAAAATGGTAACTATGGAAGACATGTGACAACACCATATTTGTTCTCACTGTAATATTATCGTTTCTCTCCTATTAAATAATTATCTTAATTACAAATAATATTATGTAAGACTTTTTTATATTAAAAATACGGCATCTTAGATCGACTTAGTTATTGTTTTTAGTGTTTCACGTTTCACATGCAGGGTTTAACGTTTTTAGATCTACTTTTCGTTCGGTTTTAAATTTTTAATACGAGTCTTTCCGGTGTTAGTGGTCGCTTATGTTGGTGTGAAATTGATACTACTTGGCATGATTTTATGCCCCCGCCGCAACGCGGGAGCTTAATAATAGTTGTTACTACACAAACGTCAAGAATAATTAATATAACAAACCTACGTGAATTTATTGGATTAGGATGATGTCATAGATAATGACTCACACCTTGGAACTACAACCTAATGATTCACATCACACTGGGCCGAGAACAAGCAATAGCAACAATAGTCGTCGGTCCGACCAGACCCATATCGTTGAGGATGATCCACTATAGCCCACTCAGTTGGTAGATGCGGTTCAAGCCTTCCCGGTTAACGCTGACGAAAACAGTGATGATCAGTGGCATTTTCATATAGGTGCGTCTTCTCATGTCACAATTGATCGACATAAACTTGAATGTTTTTCCACTTATTCACCTACAGAGTCAATATTTGTTAGCAATGGTAATAAACTTCCAGTTTTGGGTTCGGGTTCCCCCACATTAAGTATATCATCCAAACCACTTATTATAAAATCAGTTCTTTTTAATCCTAATATTATAAAGAATCTTCTTTTCATGCATCAATTTAATGTTGATAATTACACTTCCATTGAACTTGATCCTTTCGGATTCTTTGTGAAGGATTTCAAGGATGTCATGATCCTGAGTCGTCATAACAATTCGAGTGATCTCTACTCCCTCACACCGAATGCTTAGGCAACCACTTGTCTCATTTTTTCCTACACTCTTTATTTTGGGTCAAGGCTCTCCACACGGCTTCCTACCTCCATAACATACTTCCCAAAAAACTTCATAACAACCTTACACATGTGTTTCTTCTTTACACACGTACCACCTCCTATGAGCACCTTCGTGTGTTAGGGTGCCTTTGCTACTCCAAAACCTCCTCCACCCGCCTTTATAAGTTAACTTAACGCTCTATTACTTGTGTTTTTCTTGGCTATCCTGCCAACTATAAAGGGTATTGTTGCCTAGACATCTCCACTAGCAAAACAATCTTCTCTAGGCATGTTACTTTTGATGAGTCCCAATTACCCTTCACCTCCCCTTCTAAGCCTAGCCCATCTCATGCTTTTCCTGGACCCAACACCACTTATCATCACTCACCCTCACTCCTTTTCTATCCTATCTAACCCTTTGCCTCAATCTCCGCCTCCACCGAACAGCCCTACCCTAATCGGCCCACACCAAGTCGGTCTGCTCCCTAACCCACCCAACAACTTGCCTCCATCACCACCTCTTACAAAAAGCCCAACCCAATCGGCACACACTCCCTCGACCATACATAAGTTCAAATATATATATATATATATATATATATATGTGTGTGTGTGTGTGTGTGTGTGTGTGTGTGTGTGTGTGTGTGTGTGTGTGTGGGTGTATACTGACATAGATTATTATATTATTCGTGAACTTTTCTCCTCTGATCGCCAATACATAAGTTCATTTCAACCAAGCTCTAAGTGGTGGACGTTTTCACCAAGAGTTTGCCAAATCACTCTAAACATTTCGGATGCAAGCTTTGTGTCGGTCCACCACCCATTCGCTTATAGGGGTATTAACCGATGAAAACTCATTTAGGACTGATATCCATATTTGGCAAACTCTTGGTGAAAACGTCCACCACTTAGAGCTTGGTTGAAATGAACTTGTGTATTGGCGATCAGAGGAGAAAAGTTCACGAACAATATAATAATCTTTGTAAGTAAACACACACAAACACACACACACACACATATATATATATATATATAAATATATATATATATATATATATATAAATATATATATATAAATATATATATATCGCAATCAGGAATTATCAGTATTAGAATGGAATCAAGTTAATGATAGCGGAATGATCATTAACCGTTGCTTAATTGTTTTGTTATAATTAAATATCAAAATTAATGTTGGTTATGACGAACACAGTTATATCTATGCAATAATTAAGCAAACAAGAATTGATTCAAATGTATTTCATTAAAACTGAATAATGATTACAAAAGAATAAGTTATGAATGCTATAAACAATAACTGCTTTGAATGTGTTATTGGTGATGTGACGGCAGCTAGGGTTTGACTGTGTGAATCGATGTGATGTTATGTGTTTGGCCGTATTAATGCTCTTGTGTTCTCCTATTGATGTGAAACTTAGGACTTATATTTATAAACAATTATGAGTCTGTTAAGGAAACACCGGATCTCTTAGGTTTTATAATTGACTTGTAGACTTGTTTACTTGTAACACTTGTAAAATGCGTGTTTTTGTCTTCCGTAGGAACTTTGTCTTCCGCAAGAACTTTTGCTCTTCCGCAGAAACTTGTTCTTCCGTAGGAGTCTTCACTTCATCTTGTGGTGATTGTCCATCAGTGAATACTGATGTTTATTGGTAGACAATCTTTGGATGCCTTGTCTTGTAAGAAACATATCTACGGAAGAACAAAGATGTTCATCCGTAGATGTTTCTTACATAGCCGATTACAAGAATTAACCAAGTATAATGCTTTTACCTGTCATCATACATATAAATCAATACATATATGGGTTAACCTATATAAATAATGCATACATTAAGATAGTGAGTTTTAATTATTTATTACATGATATGATTAAAGTTCTAAGCCTATACAAAATCATCTAGACCTATTGTTCCTAGATCTAACAATACTCCCCCTTAGGCTTAGATACTTGTACTCAGTTCTTCAAAATTGAAAGCTCCTTCACTCTGGTAATGATTTTGTTATAGAAGTATGACACAACAGTCTTCTGATCATCATACTTATAGTTGATCTTCATCTTGCTAAGCTTTTTCAGAGTTTCAAAACTGAGTCCCAAAACATCTTCTTCAGTTGTAAGAGTTTCCAACACATTGTTGTTGTGGACTACTTCCAACTCATCTTGCTCTGAGATCTTTAGTTCTGAGACTTCTTCAAAGTTAGCTCCTTTCAACAGTCCAGCATTATGTCTTCTTGTCTTGTATGCTTTGGCATGCAGTTTGCCAACCACTTAAATTACATGAACATGTAGGAATAGGTCATTCTGTGCTTTTTCATCAGTCAGCTTTGGAAAGAATTTGTCATGTAAGTATGAAGTGTAGCTGGGATGGAGCAACTTGATTTCTATAGGATCAAAGATCCTGATCCGATCAGCTTTCTTGTTCTCAGCAGTCCTCAGCAGCACTAGTCCTTTGTCTTCTCAACATATCCCCATTCTGTTATAGGATATGTGTATTGATTTCCTTCAATTGACTTGATTGCTGCTGTTTTTCTGTTGTTGTATCCAATCCTATTTAGAAATTCATCATCAACTGATTCAGAGGCGTTGGATTTAAACCTTTTCAGCCCTTGTATTCTCTTCTTGTGTTCAACATCCTCTCTCTTTGCCTCTGTTAGCACATCATCTCTAAACTTAGTCTTCAACTTACCCACCAGTGTTGAGAAGTCTCTTCCTCTTGGGTGATTTGGGTAGTTAGAGATGATTAGACTTTGTAAATCTTTGAGGTCATGTTTAGGAAGACACAATACTAAAAATACATCATGGAAGTATTGAATCCTTCTAGATGTTCTCTTTATTATTGCATAATCCCAGTCTGGATCATATTTCCAGGCCATGATCCTGTTTTCTTCCACAGAGCTGGGAGTTGTGAGATGATCAATCAGCTCTATTAGGGTAGATTTCTACTTAGCGATTTCTCTAACTGTTGTTCCACATGACTATACTTTTCCAGGTATCACTTCTCTTGGTTCTCTAACCAGTTTATCTTTCCCCTTGTGTTGGTCTTTACTATCAACAATGAACAGTTCAACAGGGACTTTGTTGTGGTGTTCTACAACTGGGTTTGGAGCTTCAGTTCAAAATTTCACACCAGTTTCAAGCTCAACACTCATCACATGCTTCATCATCCTTCTGAGCTCACCAACTGTTCTTCCCTTAAGCTCATGCATTTTGTAATTATGACTTTGTAACCAACAGGTCATATTGTATTTGCTCAACTTTGCTGTTTCACAGTGACCTAAATCTTTCTTGATTTTCTGAATTAATTGAAAAGTTATGAAAGCTTCATAATCACAGTTGGGGATCATAAATCTAGCAAGCTCAAACTCTTTCAGCAGATCCTTTAGTTCAGACAGATTCATCCTCTCAACCATGTCATATGGAAACCTATGGTTGATCAGGGTCATAAACATAGAAGACTCGGGTCTCTCTTCCAAGATGTCTTTAGTAGTTAGGAGGTCATCAGCCTTTGAATCTTTTGGTTCTTTTGGTGAGTCCATATTGATAAGCTCATTCTATTCTTCATCACTGTCACTATCCTTATGAGAATTTGTCTTCACAATAGATAAATATACTGAAGGAGTGTATTCAGGGGATGTAGGCCTTGACCTGTTAGGTGAATCTTCAACATTGATCACCTTCTTCTGAGTAGTACCTAAGTACTTCCTCTTCCTTGAGTATAGAATGAGGTGCTTAGAGGTCTCAGAAGATTATTTCAATGGTTTTGTTGATGGAGCAACACTTGACTCAAGAGCACAGACTTTCATTTTTAGTTCTTTAATCTCTTCATCTTTTCTTTTCAATAGAGCAGATTGAGTAGAGATAAAGTTGGTTACATGATCAAGTTTCAATGCCAGCTTCTCCTTTTCACTCTTCTCATGCTTTACTGACTCTAGAAGTTCTTTTTCATGCTGAAGTAATGCATCAATGACTTTATTATTGCATTGTGCATCTTCTCTTAGTCTTTTGAGTCTTGCTTCTTGTTTCATCAACTCATCATCCTTTTCTTTTATTACTCCCTTCAACTCTTGTATTCTTTACTTTTTTTGTTTGATTTGCTTACAAGTTTATTGTACTCAACCACCAAGTAACTTTTGCTTACAGGTATGTCCTTATCACTGAGATCATATTCATGGTAGGCAATTACATCAACAAAGTTGCCTTTTTCTTCTTCTTCTACATGTTCAGCTGCAGTCTCATCATCATTGACTTCAGTGGGTGCCACACTTGCTGAACTTGAGCATGGCTCAACTGTTTGATCTGCAGGCTCTGGATGTTGATGTTGAGGTAGTTGCTGAGGATCAGGGATTGGAGTTATTGGTTTAGTGTGATCAGACAACACTAGGTTTTATGAGTTGGTAACTGAGAGTGGAATGGTGCTAGCTTGAGATATCAACTCAGTCTCACTAGAGTAAAATGAATTTTAAGACTGAGTAGCAGGAATAGGCTCAGTGTGAATACTCTTAGGAGTTTGATGTTGAGGGGTTTCAGGTTGTTAATGGATATGTGATTGAGTGTGGATTGGTGTTATTGGTTGGGTGTGTTGACTGACTGATTAAGATTGTGGTGGTGATTCTTGTTGGATAGGTGAGATAGGCAGGGTGTTTTGAGTGGCTGCTGATAGTTGTTATAGAGATTGATGATGTTGAATTAGTGAGATGGGCAGGGTGTTTATAGTGGCTGGAGATTGATGTTGGTGAATGGGTGATTGATGGGGTGAATGAGAGTAATGGGGTGAATGTGAGGCTTGCACAGAGTTAGCAGATGACTCTTCTTGCTGGTCTACCCAAACCAGTTCTTATGGGATGTTTGCATTAGCATCCACCATATGAGCAAACATCAGCATGTCTTCTCCCTAGTATTTACCACTGATCTTATTCAGCATAGATCTACCCAAATGTGCTTGTACAAACACATCACCCTCTCTTGCTATCCCAGGCAGTGCAACATTAATAATCAGTTGTAGGAACCTTGGGAACATATACATCTTGTCATCCTTCTACAGTCTTATTTGGTCACACAGACAGTTGAAGATATACTTTGAGTAGTTGTAAGTCCTTCCCTCAAAGATCCCTATGATTCTAGAAGAGATGTGCCTTGAGAATCTATCCAATCCGGATTTCCTATTTGAGATACACTTAAGGTAAGTGTGACATAGGAACCAGTAAGGCTTGCACAGTCTCCCCTTCTTAATCTCCCCCTTATCTAAGTCACCATCATATCCCATCAGATAAAATACTTTCTCTATATACTCATTTTCAAAAACATCTGGATGACCAATTTCTCGTTCTCCCAGCTCAAGCGCCCTTCTGATAGTTTGTTCATCGACCCTCATTCTTTCAGTTTGGATTTTAGCAACTATCACTTCAGCTTCTCCAGCTTGCTCTAACCGTGCTGAATTCTAGAAATCAACGATGTGCGCTTGATGAATCACAGGCTCTGCTGTTAGAGCATAGAATAGCCTGGATCGTCAAAGGTATCTAATGATATCCTGATAACCTTTCGATGTGAGATCATCAGCATCAAGATATGCGCACACATTGTGCTCTCTTGCAAACCTATTCGTCATCTTCAGAACAATGATCTGAGATCAAGATTATGAGTTTGTTTTTTATTTTGATTTGATAATTTTGAATGTTTGTGAAAGGGGGAAAAGGGAGTGCGCTTTTCTAGGTCTGAAAAATGAAAAAGTGCTCTGAAAAGTGAATAAGGAAAGTTTTAAGTAAAAAACATCATTTATACTCTCGGACACATTAATTTCATTTATTTAGTGAAGTGGGTCCCACTTCCTTTTTACCCTTTCCGTGGAATTTATTTATTCCGAAGATTTCAGATCTTCTGTAGGACATCTGCGAATGCATAACATCTGCGGATGCCTAACCATCAAGTACTGAAATAGAATTTGAAGTATAACTTGATTAACCATAGATTACCAATCTATGAACATAGATTATACTTTTGAAATATTGACACATCTGTAGTTTACCAATTCTATGGATCCAAGGATCGCAATCAGGTTTTATCAGTATTAGAATGGAATCAAGTTAATGATTGAGGAATGATCATTAACCGTTGCTTAATTGTTTTGTTATAATTAAATATCAAAACTAATGCTGGTTATGACGAACACAATTATATCTACATAATAATTAAGCAAACAAGAATTGGTTCAAAAGTATTTCATTAAAACTGAATAATGATTACAAAAGAATAAGTTATGAATGCTATAAACAATAACTGCTTCGAACTTGTTGTTGGTGATGTGACGGCGGCTAGGGTTTGACTGTGTGAATCAATGTGATGTTATGTGTTTAGCCGTGTTAATGCTCTTATGTTCTCCCATTGATGTGAAACCTAGGACTCATATTTATAGACAATTATGAGTCTGTTAAGGAAACACCGGATCTCTTGGGATTCGTAATTGACTTGTTGACTTGTTGACTTGTAACACTTGTAAACTGCGTGTTTTTGTCTTCCGCAGGAACTTTTGCTCTTCCGCAGGAACTTGTTCTTCCGTAGGAGTCTTCACTTCATCTTGTGGTGATTGTTCATCAGTGAATACTGATGTTCATCCGCAGACAATCTTTGGATGCCTTGTCTTGTAAGAAACAAATCTACGGAAGAACAAAGATGTTTATCCATAGATGTTTCTTACACAACCTAAGAATTAACCAAGTATAATGCTTTTATTTGTCATCATACACATAAATCAACACATATATGGGTTAACCTATATACATAATGCATACATCAAGATAGTGAGTTACAATCATTTATTACATGAATTGATTAAAGTTCTAAGCCTATACAAAATGAACTAGACCTATTATTCCTAGATCTAACATATATATATATATATATATGTGTGTGTGTGTGTGTGTGTGTGTGTGTGTGTACTGACATAGATTATTATATTGTTCGTGAACTTTTCTCCTCTGATCGCCAATACATAAGTTCATTTCAACCAAGCTCTAAGTGGTGGACGTTTTCACCAAGAGTTTGCCAAATCACTCTGAACATTTCCAATGCAAGCGTTGTGTAGGTCCACCACCCATTCGCTTGAAGGGGGGTATTAACCGATGAAAACTCATTTAGGACTGATATCCATATTTGTATTTAAGCTAAAACAAGAGCATGATTTGTAGTCAGCTAATTGTATTGAGGAGTGCCACCTAAAAATACAATGCGAGTTTAAACTTTTATAAGCATAAAGTTGGATGGTATTCAACAAGAATTGCAAAAAATTTCTAAAACAATAAAAAATATAAGATCTCATCTTGGGTTTGATTTGCAATAAATAGGATTGCATAAGTTATTTAAAAATCGTCTATCCGATTATAAAGAGTGTGGCAGTCGCGTTATGGGACTGTTGTATGTGCAATAAATTACACAAAATGGCTTGTCATAAATTTTTGATGATAATCATGTCTCTTGTGGTGCACCCATGCTTCGTTATAGTGAACATAAATTTGTTTTACACAAGCTAGAGGATGAAGATAGCCAGTGGCGGACCCAGAAACTTTTTTCTCCGGGGTCGTAATTTTTTTCATAGGGGTTGTAAAATTTTTTCATAGGGGTCGAAGTTAAAAAATACACGGGGTCAATTGAAAAACGTCAATACACGTTACAGATAAAAAAATTCTGCGGGGTCGGTTGACTCCTCCCCATATAAGGTAAGTCCGCCACTGAAGATAGCGTGTTGCGGTATTGAAATTTGTAAATCTCAATTTTATTGGTAAATAAGAGAGCACGGAGAGCTAGACCACATATTACATAATATTTAAAAACCAACTCAAATGAATAGTATGAAAAGTTGCGTGTACATATTCTGAAGCTTAGTGTACAACTGATTGATGCTTTCAGGTGTGGTTTTAAGTGTGGATTGGGGTCATTTGCATCTTGGAAGAGGCAAACCACATCTCCGGTGGTAGGCGGCCGACGGTCCGGGTGTTTGGTGGGCCGCTTGACGCCGCCGCTACGAAAGGGTGAGGCGATAC
>BJCO01805765.1:0-12213 GCA_018326465.1 Flaveria floridana
TTATTATTACAAAGCTATATGAAATAATAAACAGATTACAAACCCAAATAAATGAATATTACAACCCAATGAATAATCAAACAATATCACAACACAAACACACATCCAAGCACAAGGTCATGGCTAGGTTATGAACATCCATACATATATCCAAATATGCAAGTAGTTCAAGTTAAAATGGTTCCCCTTTATCAAACCTAAAGTTTTCGGCCAAGGTTAAACAAACCGAAAACTTTCTGTTTTGTCCAAGCAAAATAATCAACCATCAATATGACTTAGTTTTCAAGGATTACCACATGCATTTAAAGTATAATCTTGAAAAAATAGAAGGGTAACCAGCAGCCCTAAAGGCTTCGGCCATATGGTGAACCACACCATAAAACCCGAAATTGTTGGATCTATTAATGTATGCATTCGTATAAGCGGCTCTTGATGCCATTGTTGGGTTTTAACAAGATTATCAAAGTCCATATAAGCTAATTTATAGGAAAGCGCAAAGGATTATATGTTTAAAATCTTGTTAATATGCTGATTATTAATCCCGTTTAACATGCAAAACCCAAAGCCCGGATCCTTATACGAAATACATACAATAAAACCAGCCATAGGATGTTTAGAAAACCACCTTTCTAGCTGCTAGAAATCGAGAATAGGATGAAGGTGAAGCTATTTTGAAAGCTAAGTCTTCAATGTGGAAGACCACAAGAGGTGATACCCACAAGCCCTTTCCAAACACCAAGCTTGTTAGGGAACTAAACACCAACTCTTTCCTTCTTCTTGCAGATCCGAATTTCTGCAAGGAACACCTCCAAAATCAGCCAAGAATCTCGAAAATTTTGGAGAGAAGGAAGAGAAGAAAAGGCTCTTGCATGTAGGAGAGATATTGTGTATTATGAAGAGTGAAAGTATAATCAAGTCTTGCACTTGTTGAAGATAATGGTGGGACATCCAAGGCCAAGGGCGGCCGAATCCATTTTAAAATGGGTTCCCCCCATTTTGATTTTTCTTTTATAAAACTTACACTCTCCTTTTATTTAATTATCATAAGATTTATAAAACTAAAACTCTTTTAGTTTTATAACATGAATACACTGTTATTTATTATTATTTAACCTACTTAAATAATGTTACAAATAATTTCTCATGAACAAATTATCCACAAAATGTTGTTTATTTACAAAAGCAATGTTTTAGAAAACCCATTTTCTAAGTTGGTGTCAATATTTATTTGTATGATCTTATCAGCGAACAAATATTTATTGGTGTTTGTTTGGCTTGTTATTGGTTATGACCCGACTTGGATCAATCTTGTATGTGTCTTGGGCATATAAGATCCAACATTGACAAGTTCCACAACTTGAAGATCTTATAGATAGTAAAGTGTATGGAGGAGCTATCTTATTAAATCCCAGTCCCTGCTTATTCTCATAACAAAACTTTGCATACAAGGACGAGGACATAATATTCTTGAAGGTCTTTCTTCAAGAGCACATTTTTCTGTCCTGGCTTTGCTGATCACAAGCTCAGCCTGGCATTCAGTTAAGTTGGTGATGAGATCATTGATTTGAGTCCTGTAGTTGGTGTGTTCATGCTTAAGAGTTGAAATGTTTTTCTCTAGATCTTCTATCTTAAGTTTATAATCATTTTCAACTCCTTTAAATATCAGCTTTTTAGATGTTTAAGGATTCAAGGTCAGATCTTATCTCTAAGTTATATAAATGTATAATTAACTTTAGCTATGCATTCAGGGGTACAAAGATCTTCCAATACCTTGGCTTGTTCATGATCAGCCATCAATGCTTAGTTTGAAGATGCATCTTCAACCTCAAAGCTCCAATAAAAGCCTCCTTATTCAACAACAACTGCAGCTTTCTCCTTAGGCTTCTTAGTGTGTGGAGCCCCATCAGTGTAGTTTGGTCTGGATTGTTCTTGTCCACCATTTGTCCTTTGTTCCTTGCACTCCCTAGTAAAGTGTCCTATTTGGTTATAGTTGTAACACTTCACCTTGCTTTTATCCAGCCCTAACTTTTCACTTGTTGCATTGTTGGGAAACTTCCTGCCTATACCCTTATAGAACTTCTTGGCTCTGTAAGTGAGAAGACCGATTTGCTAGGCTATCTCCATGTATTCCAGAGTATCTTAATGGATACAGTCCAACTCTTCACGAGTGAAGAGAAAGTTGCCACTACTTTTCATCAATAGACACAAAAAGCTTGAGAAGAGCTTGTCTCTTGGAATGGGCTTCCTTGGATATAGCTCTCCCTTGGTGTCTCTAGAAAAGTGATAAAATTACCCTTTTGTGAGTTTTTAGGGTAGTAGATGAGATGATGCTGTGGTTCTCTGCAATTCCTTTCAACCTCATAAATGGCTGAACTTTGCTGATTGTTAGAGTTACCAGAGGGATTTCGCATGTTCATCTCCATCTAGTATCCACTAAGGATACCATACAACTCAGTGAGAGGAAGGGTCTTGATGTTTTCAGTTCTCTTAATGACCACACAATAGTGTGTTCATTTTCTGGGAAGAGAGGACATGAACTTCTTCATAATGTCTCTGTTTACAAGAGTTACTCCAACATCCGTTACAGTATCCACAATGTCAACATACCTGAAGTATTGTTATGTCATGGTTTCACCTGTTTTGAAGGTGAACTTCCCAAATTGCTACTTGAAGAGGTCTTTCTTGTTCTTTTTTGCTTCATTATACCCTTGATACATAAGCTTCAGTGCATCCCATAGTTGCTTAGCAGTTTTGTATTTCTTGAAGCCTATGTAGATAGAGTTTGGAAGAGCAGTTTAGAGCACGGTCAGGGCTTTTTGAGATACATTAATATTCTTCTAGTCTTCTTCTAAGTATTCATCCACTCCCTTTGGTATCATACTACCACCAGCAGCAGTCGAAGAGGTGCATGGTACATGAGTTCCTGAGACAAAAGTTCCCCACATCCTGCTGTCTTGAGACTTGATGAAGCCTTCCATTCTTGGGAACCATGTATCAAAATAATCAAGAGTGATCAGTGGAGATTTTGTAATAGTACTGGTTTCCATATCAGCCTTATAAAGAGCTACCATTTGAGTTGTTAAGTGTTTTGTGAAATTGAAGGGATTTAAGATGGTGAGATCTTCAAATCTAGAGCCTAAAAAACTCTGATACCAATTCAAAGAACATTGAACGTGGTCAATACAATCTGTTTCACAATGAAGAGAGACTTAGAAAATTTAACAGATCAAATAGGGAGCCGGGTTTTAGTTGATGATACTAAGAACACAAGCAAGTACGAGACAGAATAAGAACAAGAACAAGAACAAGATAATATATGGTTTTCAAGAATGTTATATATTGCTTTCAAATTCTATTGCATGTGATACAAAGCATAAACATAAATACAAGTACTTTAGATACTTTATACTACATCCTACAACCGGCTATACTTTGAAAGCTTGCTAGAAACACTAATCTAGACAACAAGATCAATGTATAGTCAAAAGTTAGATTGCTTTTTGCCTTGTGACCATGACATGCCATAGCTCACATCCTAATATATTTCTAAATGATAAAAGGTACAAAAGTAGAAAGTTAAAGACCAATGACCATAATTTATAGTTGACATGAGCATGAACCTTTTCACCAACTTATGTAAGTTGTTAGTCTTCAAAGTCGCAGTGAAAAGTTGTTTAGCTTTTGTCAAAAGATGATAAGAGAAAGCATGTCTTCTCTGTATTCAAAAGAAATCAGTCTTTGGCTTCGGAAGACTCTCACTCTTAAGCTTCGGAAGACTTCATCTTTGGCTTTGGAACATTTTGTCATTTGGGTTCGGAAGATTTTACACTTACTTATTTCCTTTGAGTTGCGTAAAACTTCTAAAGTAACTATACTCTTTAGTTCATGCATACATACTGAGTGCTCTTTGGTTGCTTTGGTTGCATTAGACTATAAGTATAAACCTTACGTGAACAAATCAGACACTGATGCAACTGCCGAAAGTACCAAACAAGAGGCTTATTTAGCAGATGAATCCTGCCACAGAATGGTAATTTACATAAGAGGTACCCAAACTGTAAGATCAGTACGATTATAATAAAGTCTGTTGCTACCCAAAACATCTCTCAGCATGCAGTGAAGTACAAGGAAGGAAGTACTTTGGAAGATTTGACTATGTATAAAGAAAAATAACTAAGTGTCAAATCTTTCGAAGCCAAAGACAGAAGTCTTCTGAAACCAAAGTGATGTCTTCTAAACCTTAAAGGCAAAGTCTTCCGAATCCTTAAGACTAAACTCTTCTGAAGACTAAGAAGATTGAATACTTTTGACAAAAGCAAAAGTCCTTTTCGCTGTTAGCTTTAAGAACTCACCAACTTATACTTGTTGGTGATTACTTTTGTCAACTCTACATCATGGTTTGTGAATCCAAGGATCGTCCAGGGAATTATCAGCTTAGTTAATGACAAAACAACGATCGTGGAAATACCATTTATTGTTTTTTTATTAATTGATTGTGCAATGATGAACAAACAACTAGATCGTGAAGAACAAACTTAAAACCAAGGAAGAACAATTGAATATTCAATGCATGAGCATAAACAAAGACATCAAATGTTTTTTCAATAATAATTCCATAATGATTACAATAATCAAATGATCAACGACAATGCGAATGCTAGGGTTCTAATGCTATTTTGGTGTGTATTTATTGTTGTGATAGAGATTGCGGCTGCTAGGGTTTGATTGATGTTTTGATGAGTAGTAGACGTCGGTAATTGATTCTCAAAATTGTGCTCCTAAGCCTCATATTTATAGGATTAGGGTTATACTGAATTTGAATCTATAACTTCCTTATTAGGGTAGGGAGGTTACTTAGAGAATGTTCTGATGTGACATTCTCTGACAAAGGTAGAAGTCTTCCGTAGATGTTGACTTTTTACTTTAGAGTTAACTTCTGTTGACTTGATGTACTTGATGAAGTACATCAAATTGTCTTCCAAAGGGACTTTGTCTTCTGCAGGAACTTTGTCTTCCGCAGGAATTGTTGTTCTTCCACAGGAACTATGTTCTTCCGCAAGAGACTTCCTCTTCCACAGGAGCACTTGTCTTTCGCAATTGTTTTACTTTTTCATGTGCAGCAAGTCAGTCTTCCTTAGGAGTTGTATTACCTTGAAGGGTGATGTTGTAAAGCTTCCGCAGGAGTTCCACGGAGTACTTAATTTGTTCTAGAGGATCTACGGATGAACAAAATGTTCATCCACAGATGTTTCCAGCACTTGGTCAATTTCAAGAAATTGAGCAAGACATGATTTTCCTGCAAACATACATATAGAACAACATATATTATATGGGTTAACCTATACACATATATTGCATACATAATGATAGAAAGATACAAGAGTTATTACAATAATTGATTCAAGAACAAAACTATACAAAATTCGAGACCTAACATTGTTAATTTTCTATAACTTCCTAGTTTACTTCTTTTATCTTACTGTATTGCAATAGGATACGAGCTATCGCCTGTCAAAGTCACATGTCAAAAGGCATTCGACCTTTTGACTCTACATTGATCATGTTGTCTAGATTACTATCCAACTAGCCTTGAAAGTATGGTCGGCTATAGGTTTTAGTATAAAGTATCTCATGCATCAGTCTTAAGACCAAAAAGAAGATTCGCAATACTTGTAAACACTTGAGAGCAATATACACGAACCTTGAAAACCATATCTTTTTGTTCTTTATTGTTCTTACTTGTTATTCATTGTTTCATTGCCCAGTCCCTTATTTGATCTAGTAAGTGTGTTTAGTTGATAATCTATAACCGTGAAACTGTTGTTGAACCATAACCGGTCCTGCAATTGGTATCAGAGCTTCTCAGGCTCTTGATTGCAAGATGTCACCATCTTCTTACACTCTTTAGTTTCATATTGACTTACTTGGTCAAATGGCAACTCTTTCTAAACTTGATATGAAATCAGCACAATGACTAAGTCTCCACTGATCACTCCTAATGCATTTGACAATTGGTGAATAAGAATGGAAGGCTTCATCAAGTCTCAAGACAACAACATGTGAAGATTTGTAGTCTCTTGACCTCACTTCCAAATCTACTTCAGCTACTTGAGGTAGGATGACACCTAAGAAAGTGGCTGATTACTTTGTAAGAAGAAAATAGACATTGATCAGAAAGCCATGACCACACTTCAAACTACACTTCCAAGCACCATCTATAGTGACTTTAAGAAGTGCAAGAGTGCAAAGGAACTCTAGGATGCATTGAAGCTGATGTATGAAGGATCCAAGGAAACCAAGGAGAATAAGAAAGATATAAGGAAATAGTAGTTTGAAAACATCATCTACAAGACATGTGAAACTATGACTCAATAATACTTTAGGTATGTTGAGATTATACACACTCTAATGGATGTTGGAGTCGAACTTGAGAACATGGATATAGTTAGAAAGTTCATGTTCTCTCTTCCTAGAAAATGGACACACTACTGTATGACCATCAAGAGAACTGAGAACCTTTCTACCCTCACTCTAACTTAGTTGTATGGTTTACTGAGAAGTGACCAAAAGGAGATAAACATACAATATCCCTCTACCATCTCATCTAGCACCCAAAAGAGTTATGCCCTTCATGTGGTTAAAAAACACAGAAAAGAACCATAACATCATCTCATCAGCTACCTTGATAGCTCACCAAGGGCTCCTTTCATTGCCTTCTTGGAGACACCTAGGAAGAGCTATAATCATGGAAGTCCATTCCAAGAGACCAGTTGTTCTCATGCCTTTATGTCTTCAGATGTAAGTTTTGACTTCTTTCTCTTCATCCTTGAAAACCTAGATTGCATCCATCTAGATGATTTGGAGTACATGGAAATAGTCTAGAAGATGGCTCTTCTTACTCACAAAGCTATGAAGTTCTACAAGAGGAGAGGGAGGAAGTTTCAAGCAATGTGTCCAGTGGAAAGTTTAGACTGGACAATAACAAAGTAAAGTGTTTGTAGGACCGGTTAGTGGAGATCAATTTAATCAGTCTCACAAGGAGGAGAGTGTTAGAACACTTAATAGATCAAATAGGGAACTGGGTTTCAGTATGAGATGCAAGGAACACCAGCAAAACCAGGAGACAGAACTCAAGAACAATATAAATGGTTTTCAAAAATGTTGTATACTAATCTCAAGTTTCTTTGCAAGTGTTATAATGCATAAATAAGATACAAGACCCTAAGATAATTTATACTACACTTTACAACCGACTATATTTGGAAAGACAGTTAGAAACAGTGACAGACAACAACATCAATGTTGAGTCAAAAGGTAGATTGCCTTTTGACTAGTGACTATGACATGTCATTGCTCACATCCTAATATATTTCAATAAGGATAAAAGCACATAAAGCAGAAAGTTATAGAATCTAGACCACAATGTATAGCTGCAAAACCATGGACCTTTTCACCAACTTATGGAAGTTGGTGAAACATCAGAGTTGCAACGGAAAGTGGGTCAGCTTTATGCAAAAGTACATCCAAGGAAAGTATATTCTCCTTTTTCTTCAGAAGAAATCAGTCTTCTCTTTATTTGGCATCTGAAGACTTTGTTCTTGAAGCTTTTGAATACTTCATTATTGGAATTCAAAAGACTTGGTCTTTGACTTTGGAAAATTTTACACTTAGAGTATTTTTTTTGTGCATAGTGTAAACCTTCCAAAGCAACTTCTACCTTGTACATAGTTCATTCATGTAGGAAGTATTTGGTTGCTTTAGTTGCATCAGCCTTCTTATATTACCTTACGAATTCCCCCTAGGCTGATGCTAACAAAACGTAGAAGATTGTTCAGCACTTAATAGTCCTTATTATGATCAAGACCCTTCCCTTCTTCATCATTTTGTCAGGATCCCTCAGACTCTTATAATATCTTCTCATGTCATGGAGATCATGTAGAGGTAGATCAAGCATGTCTTGCCAGAAGTAGAAATCTTGACCATGTTGATCTATGATGACATACCATCTGTTGGATTAGTAGCAAAAGTCTAGGACATGATGGGTCTTTAAGCTACAAGAGGTTATGCTTGAGTAGGAGTTTGTTAAGCAGCCTCTTGTTGCACTTCCTCAGGATGCTTTGACTCATCTTGAGGTCTTGAGGAGGATTCCTTTTGCTTCTTCTTGGATACACTCTTCATGGCCATCCTTTTCTTCCTATTTGGTGTCTTTAACTGAGAGGGCTGGTCTTGAGTACCAGGTTATTATGTTGTGCCTCTCTCAGTTGGGTCTTCTTCCCTCACATGTTTAGAAGGAAAGAGGGGAACCTTGCTGTGGACTAGAAGATGAAGTTGGCTGTGATGCAGCTGATGGTCCTAGTTTTGTTCTCTGAGTTGGTTCAACCTTAACCTCATCATCAGGAGGAGCTTGGATTGGTGGAGAATGAAAATGCACAAGCTCTCCCATTTTAATCTTCTACATGATCACTCTAATGTGCTCATCCGTGGTGGATAGAGACATTGGACCAAGGCATCTTTCGGAGAACCCATACAGCTTCAAGAAGCTCATCATCCTATACCTATCAGCAGACTTCTTTTGACTCTATTGGATGATGGCTCTTGACTTTGTAGCTTCTTCCCTCGTCTTTCTCTTAGAAGCTTTTTGTTCTTTAATAAAATTTTGTTCCAGCTACTTAAAATATTCATACCCAATGTACTCATATGAGTGGGGAAAAAGTGTAGAGGCCTGAGGGACTCAGGTAGTTGATCATGTTTTGTCTGTCAGCCTCATTATCTACCTGAACTCTATGGAATACTTGATGGATACCGTATGGAGATAAAGAATCTGAACAAGCGGCAGATGAATGGCAGCTCAACCCCTCCTGTCAGAAATGCTCTACATGTTGCTGAAAATACAAGAACTCAACAGCCCCAGATGTACCTAACCTATAACCAACAACCATCATGCTCATCTGGGCCTTACATCACTTTCCCCGAGACACCTAAGTGTCAATAAGCTCAACAAGGTCCTTTTAAGGAAAATTGTGCTTTTGTCTCAGGAAAGATACAATCTAGTGATTTCCAGTTTTGGTATGATGATCTGGAGTGTTTCAGCCTAGATGATGTTGAATACATGGACATTGTCCAGCAAATGGCTCTCCTTACCTACAGAGCAAAGAAGTTCTATAAGAGAACTGGAAGGCAGTTACCTTAGAACCTAGCAAACAACAAATTTGGGTTTGACAAGGCAAAGGCTAAGTGTTACAACTGTAACCAACTTGGTCACTTTGAATAGTAATGCAAAGCTCCAAGATCCAATCTTGGAGCAGGTCAAGCCTCCCAACATCATGCTACCACACAAGCTACAACCAAGCCAATAGAGCAAACCGCAGCTGTTGCTCAAGAAGGACCGGAGCTTTATAGTGCAAGATATCACTCCTACTCAAGCTCTTATGGCCGGTATAGATGATACCAAGGTATATGAACATCTCTGTACTCCTGACTGTGTAGCTAAGGTTAAGTTATTCTAGGACTACAACTTGAAACTTAAGTCTGATATTGAGTCTTTAAACATACTAAAAGCTGATTTTAAAAGAGCAGAATCTGACTATAAACTAAAAATTGAAGAGTTAGAAAACATTGCATCTAGTTTAAAACATGAGCATTCCAACTACAAGGCTCAAATAAAAGACTTAGTTTCAAAGTTGACTGAGGCTCAAGCCCAGGTAGTAATAGCTGAGGCTGAAGCAAAGAAGTATGACATCCAGGAGCATAACTTTAACACCATTCTTGCATCAATCTCTCACTCAAAGGGAAGTTATCAAAACAAAAGGGGGTTGGGAACTAATGAAACTGCTCCACCACACTCCTACATGTCTATTAGACAACCAAGATGTGGTACTAATGAGCAAGATGTTCCAACTGTTAACCCACCTCTCTTTGAGAAGAAGAGTAATGTAACAATGGTTACCACCACCACCACAAAGAAGGAAAAGGTACAAAACCTTATCCCCTCAGCTGAAGACAAATCTCTAACCATCAAACAAAGAACGAACAAGATTCAAGCAGCCAAAAGAACTGCAAAGAAGGTTGCTGAGTCCAAAATGAAAATTGACCCAAGGCAAAAGGATGTTTTCATTTCAGCAGGATTCAAAGTAGCTGGAAGCTTAGATTTAGGACAGGAGTGTAGTACCAGTACTCTATCCAGCTAAAGGATCTGAAGCAGAAAGGGAAAGCTATTGAGGAGAATAAGAAAAGCAATAAAGAACAATCTTCATATACCACCAAAGCCAACACTGAGTGTATAATGTGTGGCCTGCATAATCACATGGCCAAAGATAGTTTCTATAATCCTACAAGCACACATTATGCAAATATGGTTAAGAAAGGAGCAGCCAAGAAAGGCCTCACATTTATACCACATAACAAGGTTCAAATGTTGAAGAAAGAGAAGCAAACTTTCGAAGCCAAGTTACTTTTAGAAGAAACATCTATTTCCGAAATGTAACACCCCTAAAATCTAGCCCAATTAGAAAGCTTAACGTATAATAGGACCCAATAAAGGTCCGGATTGATTTGGGCTTACCAAAGAAATCTTGCAAAACGAAACTAGCCTTTTAGGCCCAATAAGCCCAATAAGGGCCCGAACATACAAACAAGGCCCATTTAAGGCCCAAATGCATGTTTACGAATTAGTTGAATGAGAAACCATGAAACAACGAATTCTTATGTGATTGGAAACAACTATGGAAAGATCCAAACTAAAAACAGATTCAGAATCCATACCGGGTAAAATCCGGCAATTTACCGTGTACTAACATCTGAATTTCATAAGAAATTCTTAAAATGGCTTGTCATCCAACCTAAATCATTGTTAACCTTAACTAAAATCATAAATAATGCTTGCTAAAAGATTTTTCAGCAAACATGCATAAGCAATGGAAATACGTAAGCGAAACGCGAACACCGGTTTTCACCGGCATTTACTGATATCTGATACGTCAACCGAACCTCGTAACTCTGTAATTATTCGTCTAATCATTGTTTATTTGTCCAGAATAAACGCGTTTCGAAACCCGAGAATCCGACAGATAGGGTTTTAACACGACCGACCTGGGAAGATAACGCTCACAATATCATTTTAATATTAATTACGTGCATTTAGATATCAAGATAATAATAAAAGCGCTCGTTCGAGGAAGACGCGTAAAACCGTTAACGTGTCGATTTCGCGGTATCATTTAACCGTTCAGCATGTTTTAAATACGATAAAATCAATAACCTCGGAATATTTATAACATTTTGTATAATTGTATCTAACGAGAAGCGAAATTTATAACCATACGTGAGAAACTGATCCGAACGCGATACGAACTGACCAATTAACGAACCCATCACTAAACCCACTATATAAATAAATGTCCTCTCATTTTAGGGTTTTGAAAACAATTTTAGGGCAGAGAAGAGACGAAGAGAGAGAGAGGCCGGTCGCAGCTCCCATCCCCTCCTCCCGGTGGACCTCCGGCCAAGTTCCGGCCACTCACAGCGGACCATCGGCGAAGTGTCGGCGGGTGCCTCACCCTCCTGACTCCTTTCCTCAGCCCGACCACGATGGAGATGATGGTGTCTTGCAATTCGTGATGATGGTGGTCGATGAAGGTTGGTGACAGCGACCGTGGTGCTGGCGGTGCAGATTGTGGTTGTTTTTGGCTGCGGAAAAATCGTGGGGAGCTTCGGTGGTCGAGAGGGAGCTACTCCGGTGAACCCACGGTGGCGAGATCGATGGTATGGTTCAGGTGTCGGTAGCATTGGTGGTGGATCGAAGGTGATTTAGGGGTTCTGCCGGCCGAGAGCCTAGGCTGCGCCTGCGGCGGTGTTGGGGGCTGTCGATGGTGACCATCGGTGGTGATTTGGTAGCCAACGGTGGTGATGGTCGACTAAGATGACCACGAGGGTCGTTCGAGACCCGATGATGGTGGTCACGTTGGTTGTTGTTGATTGCTGTGGCTGCGGTCTTGGTGTGTGGTCAGCGATGGTGGTGGTATTGTCAGGGTGATTCCCACACAACAGGCGACGGCGGCCGAAGGTGGCCTGGGCCGCCCCACTGCTTTTCTCTCGGTAAGGTACTGACAGGATCTCAGCCTCTCGTGTTGATCAATTAGATTATATTTGCAGCGGATTTAGCACGTTAATTAGCAATTAAGCAAGAACATAAAAGATATTGCAAATTAAAAGCAT
>BJCO01805778.1:0-11949 GCA_018326465.1 Flaveria floridana
CATATGTGCTCATCTGGACCCCACATCTCGGAATGCTTCCGAGTTTACAGGGATTATAGCTTTTCTTCGACGTTCTAGGATCTTCAGGGCTATATCTACACAGTGTACTCCATACAGATCACTCCAGCAGACCTTCTGGGAAGGGGCCACCATTGATAGGTCCACTGAGCCATTTTGTATACGGAACTCAATCTTCGGACAGGAGATCAGCATTACTGCAGCTGATCTCAGGCAAGTCCTAGAGTTGGGTGATGATGGGGATCACCCAACCAAGCTTCACCCTCTGACGGTTAGGGGGTGCTTTCTACGGATGAAGTACTCTGGGGACATCAACGCAGGTGTGCTCAACAAAAGCAATCTATGTCCCCAGTTCATGTACTTAGCACACGTGATTCTGAAGTGCATTGCTTTGAGGAGAGGGGGATTTGACGAGCTCATAGATCAAATCCAGAACGCCTATGTGGCTCTAGTGCTGAACCACCCGTTCAGTTTCTCCCAGATGATCTTCTCGTACATGGTCAAGAATATAGAGGCCAAGGGGAAGGAAGGTTTCTGCATGTACCCAAGATTTCTACAGATGATCATAGATCAGAAGCTTCCTTCCCTGCCGGAGGAGAACGACGATGCTGTAGTGCTTCACCTTGGGGCAGGATGAGAGTGTACTGGGGGAAGCAAGTGAAATCCCCGGTTAGGAGACTGTTTGGGAATATGGCCCGTGAGGATTACGTGGCGCCAGCTAGGAAAAAGTGGCGCCACGATGATAGTGATTCGGACGTTGAGCCGATACTGGCTCCGATTGATGACGAGGACGATGACGACGACGACGATCATCAGGGTGGTGGAGATACAGGACCGAGTGCACCAAGGGCCACTGAGACAGATACTATGTCTCCACCATCCCCACATGTCAGTTCATCAGCTCCCGGTGAATCGGAGCAGGCGCCGATCCATTGGGACTTTCTTCATGAAGAGGGAGATGAAGAGTCGGATGAGGAGCCACTCACACGGATTGTGGGTAATCGTGTGGTGGCTACAGAGAGGGGCATGGAGGCGGTTGGAGGACGCCGGGCTGAGGGAGAAAGGACGGACACTGCTGACCCTACATACTCTCCTCCTCAGCCAAGCCCATGGGAAGCACAGAGCTCAAGGGGTTCTCGGCTTAAGAGGATGGCTCGGCCACATGGCAGGACGGTCATGAGACAACGCGCAATGATGATGACGTATCTGTCCACCTCAGCCACTACATCTACCACCCCTACCACACCTACCACCACCACAGCCACTACATCCACTACACCCATCACACCTACCACCACCACTACAGCCACCACCACTCCACCCACTTCATCCATCCCACCACAAACCACTACCACTACCACTCCCATATATACCACATCCACCACTCCACCCATCACATGCCAGGGAAGACCTTCCACCTCATCAGTACTACTGAGATCCTATCTGCCCAACGTTGGGCTAGAGGAATAGCTTGCTAGCCTCAACCGTCTGGTTCTCAAACTGCTCGCCACCGATGATATATGAGCGAACCAGATGAATCAGTTGATGGCTGTCAATGCTGCGCAGGGCAAACAGATTGCCCTGCTAACAGAGAAGATGACTGCTCAGAGTCAACAGATTACACAACTGACTGAGAAAGAAGCTGAACTTGAGAGAGCTATGTCCCGAGCTCACCGTGCCTTGACCACACATAATGATCTTCTAAAGGCATCGGTGAAGCGTATTAAGGATGTTGAGAGGACAAACAAGAAACTACGCCTAAAGCTCAAGGGAACTAAAGGCGAGCCCCTCAAGATTAAAGGGATGGTGATGATGGTGATGATGTTGATGATGACGAGTCATATGATGATGATGAGTCTGATGTTGATGATGATGTTGGGGGAGAGGGAAGGGGAAAGGACAGAGAGGGGGGTGATCAGGATGAGCCTGAAGGTGATGCATCTGCATCAGCCTCAGATCCAACGGCTCAGGAACGGCGGACAAAACGACGTCAAGAATCAGGACCGTCCACCTCTGCCCCTCAATGTGAAGAGCAAAGTGATAGAGACAAGAGTAATGCTTAGATGTTTTAATATTGATTATCTCTTGTACTTTGAAATATGTATTACACTTATGTAATTAATGTTTATCAATGTTTATTAATATAAATGTTTTGATTATTGATGTGCTCGTGTTGGTTTGAAATGTTTAATCAAATAGATGAAAAGCAACAGACCGATGACTTTGATGTCCAACCCCTTCAGCAGGTTAAGAATCAACTAACAATGATTCTTGACATGCAAGGGATAGTAAGACGGTCTGTTAGCTACACGTAAGAGGAAGGAGAGATAATCCATGACCTGTTGGATGAGCAGCTGGTTGAGATCTTCAGGCTGAATCCAGACGAGTTGGTCAAAGATGCTCCTACAGTTAATGTGGCAATTGACGATGAGCTTCACGATGTTGATGAAATCGAGATAGAGGATGTCACTGCTGATCACTATCCTCAGTACACTGATCTAGAAGGACATGCTATCCCCAATTTGGGTGAAACCTTCGACAGTGCTACTTTTGATAAGTTAGATGAACTGGAGAAAGAAAAGTAGAAAGAAGAAAGTATTGCCCAAGCTATAGACGAAAGTGTTGATGCCAAAAAAGCTGAATGGGCAGCTTGTTTTGCTGAAATGAAAGCCCAGTGCGTGCCTCAAAAGCAGAATGCCTACATAAAGCTTTATAGAGTCAAACGTCATCAGAAAGTGTCTGGCAAGATCATTGCGTGGGCGTATTTTGAGGATCTTAACGTCTATGCAGTTAAGAGGGAGAATGGAATAGAGTACTTCAGATATCCACATGATCTGAAGACTCTCCCTAGTTTTGAGCTCAACCAGCTGGCACGTCTAAATCTGTTATATGTTGATCCTAGAAAGATGTCAGGTTGGTTTAAGGTGGCATTAAAGAATGAATACCACACTAGGTGGGTAAACTTCAGACCTCAACAACCGACGAGGTACATCGGTAGGTCTGAAGTGAATCCATTAATTGGAAAGCCTAAGATCGTGCTGAAGTGGAGTCCTCCGTGCATAATGTCTAAGATTCCTATGCGGGAAATGCCTCAGGACTTCACTCCACACTTCAAGTGGTGGTATTATGATTGGAGGACGGGTGAAGCAGTCATAGTGCTGAATAGAGAAGGAAAGATAGAGACTATCCGGGTATTCGACCCCATGTGGCTAACCAACTTGTCAGCTAACGATGTGTATACATTATACAAGTGGCCATTGTTCTATGACTCGCAAGACATTGTACAAGCTCTCCAGTTTTAACACGTCATACGACTCTGCTTTGCATTTGAAATACATGCAGGAGTTACAAAAGAGGAGAAGTACAGGATATTTGAAGAACATATAAAGAGTGTTAGACAATAGAAGAAACTAGGTCCAAGGGGGAGTTTGTTGATAAATGTTAATGTACATAGTTTATGAGCTTGAATGTAAAAGTCTTTCATGTCTTACACATGTGTAATTGATGTAATAGTTTGAATGAATGATATAAAGTGCATTGTGATGTTTGATTTATATTTTGATTATGTCATGATATAATTATATTGAATGTGTTGCACATGTATGACCTAACTATATAGTTTTGATGTTGTTTGATAGTTAATGCTAATGGCCAATGCTAATGGACCATACACATGAATTCATCATGCTTATGGACTAGTCGCACGACTGAACCAGGACACTGGATCAGTCGTACGATTGAAACATAAGACTGACTCAGTCGCACAACTGAACCTTCAGTCGTGCGTATGAGTCAATCGCATGATTCGGTCGCACGACTGAATACAGGAAATCTATAAATACCACGTAATTCGTGAAAAAACAGAACACTTTGAATACTTACGTACCCTAGCTGTCCAGAGTGTCCCTGTTCATCATTCCAACTTCATAGTTCGTTTTTGATCAATTCTTGTTAGTTTTTAACGTTTGTTTCATCGTAGGATTGATCAGATTGTCGTTCTCACTGATTGGATCGCCAATTAAATAGGATTCCGCACTAGTACCCGGTTCTAGCACTCCCCTTTGAGAAGAAGAATGATGTAATAATGGTGACCACCACGGTGAAAGATAAAGTAGAAAAACCCCATCCACACATCTGAGGATGAACCTCTAACTACCAAAGACAAAAAGAACAAGATCAGGGCAGCTAAGAAAACTACTAAGAATGTGGCTGAGTCCACGATGAAAATAGACCCCAAACAAAAGGGTGTTTTCATCTTAGCTGGATTCCAAGTCGCTGGAAACTCTGATTTAGGAAAGGACAAAAGGGTGTGTTCATCTTAGCTGGATTCAAAGTCGCTGGAAACTCTGATTTAGGAAAGGAGTGTAGTATCAGTACTTCTGTCCAGCTGAAGAATCAGAAGCTAAAAGGGAAGGCTGTTGAAGAAGATAAGAAGTGCAAGAAACAACAACCCTCATGCCCCATTAAAGTTAACATTAAATGCATAATATGTGGCTTGCACAATCACATGGCTAAAGATTGTTACTACAATCCTGCAAGCACATATTATGCAAATAATGTTAAGAAAGAAGGATTCAAGGAAAGTTTCATATTTGGACCTTATCATATGGTTCAAATGTTAAAGAAAGGAAAGCTTGTTTGCGAAGCCAAGTTGCTTTCGAAAGAAACTCATTCTTCCAAAAGGAAAATAGCTTCTGAAGATAAGCCCAAGACCAAACAAAGGAATAAAAGAAATCCTTTGAAATCTTCCAAGAAGAAGACTGCTTCGGAAAAAAAGGTGGTGATAATTTCTTCCAAGAACAAAGAAGCCTTGGAAGCAAGTCACTGATCAACCATAAGATGGAATGGAAGATTAGACAAGACGCTATAACCCAAACCTCATCTTCACAAACCATAGTTGAACCCCAATGCGTACATTTTGGTTCAATTATGTCATCAAGATTGGAAGATCCCAAGACCAATAAGACCTTGGATCCTAATAATAACTACTCATTTCACTTTATGTGCAAGGACATCCACATAATAAGAATGGAAATATTTGGATTGTAGATAGTGGATGCTCCAGGCACATGATAGGGAACAAATCTCTTTTTCAACAATTTCAACATTTTGATGGAGGTCTTATTCAATTTGGAGGTGAAGCCGGAAGATACATTTTTGGAGAGGTAATATATCTAATGGTACGTTAAAAGTTGACAAAGTACACTTTGTCAAATAGTTTGAACACAATATCTTGAGTGTTTCTCAGTTTTGTGATAAAAAGCCATGCTTTTCACAGAACATGAGTGCATTATCCTCATACCCAGGATGATAATTCCTTAGGAATTGGTGTTTCTTAAATCTCCCAGGAAAGGGGATATGTACAAGCTGGATATGAACAATGCTTCCCTACTAGGAGAAGTGTCATACTTTCTTTCCAAAGCAAATGTTGATGAATCAACTCTTTGGCATAAAGAATGTGTCATGTTAATTTTAAAACCATGAATAAACTGATTAAAAATAACTTGATACATGGAGTGCCTAAAAAGGAGTTTCTCTGTAAAGACAACTGTATTTCTTGTCTTAAAGGAAAGTAACATAAGGCAACTCACAAATCGAAAGAAGTTAATTCCATCATCACTCCATTACACTTATTGCACGTGGATCTTTTTGGTCCCATAAGTATAATGAACATTGAAAGGAAATCATATTGCCTTGTGATAGTTGATGATTTTACAAGAATCAAATGGGTATTCTTTTTAAAAACTAAGGATGAAATTGTTAAAACATTAAAATCTTGTATTCTTAAAATAGAAAATCAAACTGATCACAAGGTAAAAACAATTAGAAGTGATCAAGGGACTGAGTTTAAAAATCAATCTCTTGACTCATTTTGTAACTCAAAAGGGATTACCAAACAATACAGTGCACCTAGAACTCTTCAACAAAATGGTGTTGCTGAAAGAAAGAATATGACAATTATTAAGGCTGCAAGAACTATGTTAGCTGATTCAAAGCTGCCTCTTACTTTCTGGGCAGAGACAGTCAGCACTGCATGTTATGTGCAGAATAGGGTTCTTATTATTAAGCCCTATGGAAAAACCCCTTATGAGCTATGGAACAAGAGGCCACCATTCATTGACTTTTTAAGGTCCTTTGGCAGCAGGTGTACCATACTTAACACAAAAGACAATTTGGTAAAATTTGTTGAAAAGTCAGATGATGCTATCTTTGTTGGATACTCTTCAAGCTCTAAAGCTTATATAGTATACAACATTAAGAATCAATAATTTGAGATATCATCTAATATTGTGTTAATGAGCACACTCCTTATGTTAAGGGGAATGGTCCTGACCATATCTTTGACTTAGAATTGTTTCACAACTATTCTAAACCCTCTTCTAAGAATGTTTCAGTTGGAACAGGAACTTAAAATGACTTCTCTGATGATCAACTGTTTGAGTTACTCAGACCTATTCCAATTTCTCTAAGTCCTGAAAGCTTGAATATTACAAGAAATGGTGGAGCTTCAACAAGTTGTCAGTCAGTGGAGCCCTAAAATGCACCGGCTAACAACTCTAACTCTTAACACCCAGTTGATGAAGACAATAATCTAAAGGAACAAGAAACTGTTAATACTGCTTCATAGCAAAATAACATTGATGTTATCACTCATTCATTCAATCAGTCCTTATTGAATAAGTGTGAGACATCATCTGGAATCAATGTTCACAGTCCTGAGCAAAAACTTTCAAACTTGGGTCTATCTATGCAACTAGATGTGATTCCAAGACTCAGAATTCATAACACTCATCCAGCTAAAAACATCATTAGGGATGTCTTAGAAGATGTGAGAACTAGAAGACAAACTTATAATGGGAATGCCTGCTTGTACTTATGCTTTCTCTCCTAGATAGAACCTAAAAGGGTGGAAGAAGATCCAAGGACAACAGTTGGGTTGAAGCAATGCAAGAGGAATTGCTTCAATTCAAGAGGCAAAACATATGGAACCTATGTCCATTACCACTTGGTTAAGTCCCTATTAGCACCAAGTAGGTGTTAAGGAATAAAAGAGATGATAGTGGTTTGATAATCAAGAATAAGGCTAGACTTGTAGTTCAACGATACACTTAAGAAGAAAGGATAGATTACACTGATGCCTTTGCACCTATTGCAAGACTTGAAGCTGTGAGAATTTTCCTTGCTTTTTCAGCATCCAAGAACTTCACTGTCCATTAACTTGATGTGAAAATGTGCATTTTTATATGATGATATTAACAGAGAAGTCTATGTGTGTCAGCCACCTAGATTTGAAGAATCACAGCACCCCACCTATGTGTGCAGGATAAAGCTCATTATCGGTTACACCAAGCACCTAGGTTGTGGTATGAAATATTGTATCAGTTTCTTCTGAAAAATGGCTACACCAAAGGCACCATAGATAAGATATTATTCATAAAGAAGTATGGAAAGGATATGTTGCTTGTACAAGTCTATCTTGATGACATTATATTTGGTTCATCCAATGACCAAATATGCAAAGACTTTGAAAGCATCATAAGGAAGAAATTTGAAATGAGTTCTATAGGAAAGATAGATTTCTTCTTAGGAATTCAAGTGAAACAGATGGAAGAAGGGTTCTTTATCAATCAATCTAAGTATGTCAAGGATATCTTAGAAAGATTCAAGATGAAAGATTGTATGCCAGCCAAGACACCTATATAAGGAAATCACAATCTTTGTCCTGATTCCAAGGGGGAGGACACTGATCAACATCAGTACATGACAATTATTAGATCTCCAATATATCTCACTGTAAGCAGGCCTGATATCATATTTGCAACTTGCATCTATGTAAGATATCAGGCTACTTCTAAGGTATCTCACCTAATTGCTGTTAAAAGAATTCATAGATATCTTAAAGGAGCTCCCAAACTAGGCCTTTGCTATCCTAAGAACAAGGATTTCAATCTTTATGGTTACACTGACAGTGATTACGGTGGCTGCAACATTAACATGAAATCTACATCAGGAGGATGTCAATTTCTTGGTGGAAGGATCATCTCTTGGCAATGCAAGAAGCAATCATGTGTCTTTACATCAACTGCTGAAGCTGAATTCATTGCTGTTGCTAACTGCTGTGCTCAACTACTATGGATTCAGAATCAGATGTTAGACTATGGTTTCAACTTCATGGAGACTCCTATCCATATAGATAACAAGAGTGTTATTTCTATCACAAAAAATCCATTCAAGCATTCTAAGACAAAGCATATTGACATCAAGTATCATTTCATTCAAGATATAAATGAGAAAAACTTAATCAAACTAGTCAAAGTTGATTAAAATAAACAATATGCTGATTTGTTCACCAAAGCCTTTGATGAATAAAGATTTAAGTATTTAATTACGGCTATTGGGATGATCAATATTGATTAGTGAATCTCTTTTGAAATTCTTTTGAAAATATGTAATGTCTAAGTTTTCTATTTACAATCTCAGCCCTATTACAAAAGGTTTTCTCTAAAATTTTCTAAGTATAAATTATTCCGAAAAGAAATTTACCCACGGAAGAGATCCTTATTTTTGTTCCGAAGGCAAATTACTCTGTAAGTATTCTCTTCTGAAGAGTTTTTAGCCTCGGAAGATCATTTGATCATAGATCAAGTTTCCTTCCGAGGGCTACTCTCTTATTCTCTCGGAAGAACATTTTATCCTTGGAAGAAAATTTGTCTTCAACACATAATTTGCTTCAGAAGGTAAAGTGGCTTTGGAAGACAATCAGGAAAGAGAAAATCAAATGTCTTCTCAGAAGCAATTTTACTTTTGGAAGAAAACTTTATTGTGTAACGAAAATCTTTGGTCCCACTCTGCAAAAAGTAAGATTTTATAGAAGATTGTCGGAATATTTTTAGTGACTTATCCTTACCGCCCCTGTCAAATCAAGCCGCATAGTGTCACTTCACCTATCGGTTTGATCTTTCAACCCACATGTAAAAGCTTTTGACTTTCTTTTCTACTTTCTTTACCACTGTAAAAGCCCTAGATACCCATTTCCATTATCTTCTTCAAATTTCAAATTCTCTCCTTCAAACAGTACCTTCGAACAATGGCTCTAAATCCTCAACACAACCAAGTCGCCATCCTTGACTCTTCAAGGGATGTCAATTTTGCTCCAATCATCTAATTCCTAACCCAATCTACATATCTTTCCGCTCTAACGGTTAACCCCACCCTCTATTCAAATCATATGGCTGAATTCTGGGCCAATGGTCAAAATGATACACTTAATAATAACAGGGTTATCCGGTCTAGATTCTATGGACAAGAAATTATAGTGAGTGAAACCACCATAAGGGAGCATCTGGAACTCCATAACGCAGGAGCCCCCACTGAGTTTCCCAAACCTGATTTAGAAGACAGTTACACCCAAATAGGGTACGGAGGAGATGTGAGCAAGTCTATAGTTTACAAATTCAACTTCTCTTACAACTGGAAGTACTTGCTACACATCATACTACACAGCTTGTCAAACAAATCAGGAGGTTGAGATCAAATTCCTTATGATCTGGGCTGCCTCATTCATGGATTGGTAACGGTCCTAAGATTCAGATACTCTAGATTTGTGTTGAATAACTTAAGAGGAAATCTCATCAGGAATACATTTTACATGTATCCCCGATTTATTCAGCACATAATCAACTGTGAGCTATATCAGGACAAACTAAAATATGCATATGTTCTAGTAGTTCCTCAAATGAGGTCGGGTATCTTTAAAATGCTAAAGAAGGTATTCACCAACTTCACTGGAAGGTTCACTCATCTACTTCCAGGTATGGTTGAGCCTATGGCTCCTTGTGACATCCCTACAGGCCTAATAGGTGATGAACCCACACTAGACACCACCACTTCATAACCAATAACTTCTTTCCACCCATGAAAATTACTTACCAAAGACGCCCCAAACGAACACTTGTTCAATCTACTCTGATTGAACAAGTCCCCTCAATTCAAGCCAAAAAGCTCGAGTGGAATAAATGGCTTCTACTCAGCCAGAGGTCCAACCATCCTCCATAATTGACCTTAATATTAGTGTTGAGTCTCCTCAGTCTCAACCTGATGAGCCTATTGCTCAGACCGCAAGCCCTCAGGGTGAGTCACAACACTCCCCTGAGCAACCAAAAAAGGACAGCCACATTATTGGCATAATGCCACTAGATGTTGACCAAGGTCCCGGGTCATTCGAAATAGCCACTATATCCTTCACTGACCTATCAACCTAATTTGATGAGGATTTCATGTTTCTTCAAGCCATGATGTTGATCTACCACACCACTCTCCAAATCACTAAGCCCCAGGGAACCTCTGATTTCTAGCCCCCATCAGTTAGGCCAAACTGAGGTGAGTCCTACAGGTGTAGAGGGGACTCATGTACGCTCAGCTGCCACTACTGAGAGTGTCTCATTGACTTGTAAGGAAAGTGGTAACATTTCTGAGATTGAGTCTATGGCAACCTTGCCAATTGATATATCTGAAAGAAACATCAGTTCATAAGGGAAACCAGGGCGCCAAGAAACCACATCTGGTGGTGAGTATGAACATATAAGGTATGTTATCTCATCTCCCTGTGATTCTTCTATAGAATATGAGGGAAGTATGCAACTCACTATTCAACATCTGCTTTCTAAATTCTCAAATCTTGAAATCAAGGTTAGGACTTTGGAAAACTGGTCTGCCACTCATCAACTTAAGATTGAAAGTCTCAAGGCCAAACTAGCTGAGACACAGGTTGAGAAGCCTATTAGGCATGTACCCATTCAGGTCTCTTTAAGTTCTTCCTCTAGCTCATCTACTTCTCAAGATGTTGCTACCAAAAAAGGGGAGAATGTACAGAGACAAACACATGAGGGTCTTACCCTGGCCATCTCAAATCCTACACCATAACACTCCACAACCATCTTCCCATAACCACCTCCCATTGCAATTCAAGTGGGTCCCAGGATGCTTATTGATCTTCACAGATTCTTAACCAAGGTTCTTATAAGCTCCTCACTTGAACAACCCTCACCTGATATAGCAGTAGCCTACTTTGGAGCTAAAGAGCTTCAAAGGTTGAGTGTACCACCTACCACTAAGAAAGAAGTTGGTCACATAAGGTCACTATTGAACATGAGATTGAATTCAAAGGGGAAATAAGGACTCGTGGCCCAGCAACTTAATCAGTTGGGACAGGTAGTAAATTGTCACACCTCAACCTTAACGGCGGAATCATCGAGATATGAGGGTTAAGATTGTTCACAGCCACATAACGCTACCATTAAATAAAGATATTATTATCATAAGTTTTAAAATGCAAATTACATCCATAAGTCTCAAACAAGAATAAACATAACATAAAATAACACCCATGACAAATTATTTATTTTTCCTAGGTCCAAATCCTAGGTGTGAGCTTGCTTCAAAGAGATCATCAAGCTTAAGCATTTACCGAACCATGTTAAAAATAAAAGGTCAACTATGAAAGTTGATAAGTTTCCATGGGTTAAGTGTACATAAATATATCAAAGATTTACAAGTAGCAATTGTTAGAACCATGTACGGACGGAGTACTAACTGATTCAACATGTAACCGAATCAAATAGCACGAAATTCTATTTGATTGGCAATCCAATCAGGGAGAACGTTAATCAGATCAAACCTAATGATTAGAATACGTTAAGAATAGAGTAGGAATGATCAGAAATGTTCTATGAACTTGGAAGGGACGTTCTGGACGAACTTGGACGGCTATTATCAAAGTGTTGCATTTTCCACGAATTAAGTGGTATTTATAGGTTACAGCTTTCATTCGTACGACTGAGCCAAGCGAATGGCTCAGTCGTGCGACTGAGTCATACGATTGATTCATTCGTATGACTGAGTCAGTCTTATGACTCAATCGTGCGATTAACT
>BJCO01805893.1:3214-17622 GCA_018326465.1 Flaveria floridana
TTACTATGTCTACAAGCTTGATAAAGCTTTTTATGGGTTGTACTAAACTCCAAGAAAGTGGTACGAGACATTATCTCAATAGCTTGTTTATCATGGCTACAAGATAGAGACTATTGATGTAACACTCTTCATTAAAGGAACACGGAATGACTTGATGTTAAATCAAGTTTATGTAGATGACATATTCTTTGGGTCAACTCATCCAAGACACTACAAAGACTTTGAGAAGCTGATAAAGAATAGATTTGAAATGAGTGCCATGGGGGAACTTAATTTCTTTCTAAGAACTCAATGGAAGCAGGTTGATAATGGCATCTTCATAAACAAGTCAAAGTATATACAAGACATACTTACCAGATATCATTTGACTAAATGTAAAGTTGCAAAGACACCCATTGCTAGAAACCACTCCCTAGGACCTGATCTTGAGGGGGGATTATTTTGATGAACATCTCTACAGGGATATTATTAGGTCCCTCGTGTACATCACTAGTAGTAGGCCTACTATCATGTTTGCTACATGTTTTTTATGAAAGATATCAAGCCAACCCTAAGGTGCCACCCCTGGTTGTTGTCAAGAGAATTCTCAAATATCTCAAAGATGCTCCCAAACTGGCCTTTGATATCCAAAAAATTCCGAGTTCAATCTGTATGCTTATACAAATAGTGACTATGGTGGCTGCAACATGACTACAAACTCTACATCTGGGTGATGTCAATTCCTTGTTAGGAAGATCGTCTCATAGCAATGTAAGAAACAATATTATGTGTCTGCATCAACTACTGAAGCTGAATACATTACTGCTACAAGCTACTGTGCTCAAGTGCTTTGGATTCAGAATCAGATGTTAGACTATAGATTCAACTTCAAAGAGACTCCCATCCAAATAGACAACAACAGTGCTATCTCTACTACAGAGAATCCTATGTAGCACTCAAATACAAAACACATCAACATCCTGTATCATTTGATTAGAGATTTTGAAAAATGATTGATAAAACTGCTCAAAGTTAACACACAATGAACAATTTGCTGATTTGTTCACAAAGCTTTTAATGAGCAGAGATTTAAGTATCTTGTATGAGCTACTGGGATGATTACCTTCGAGTAGGTTTTCTTAAACTAAACTCAAGATTTTTTCTAAATTTTTATATTAAGTTGTCTATATCATCACCTATATAAGCCTTGTTTACTTTGGAAGAAATTTTTCAAAATGATATTTCTTAGAATTCCGAGTTAAGATATATTTTCTCTCGGAAGATATTATGTTGACTTCGGAAGAATATTATGTCTTCAAATATAAAAACTACTTTTAAGACATTTACCTTTGGAAGAAATTTTGATATATATTCCGAAGCTTAAATATGCTACTAAGTACTTATATGTTTTAAAGAACAATTTTCTTACGAAATCAATTATGTCTCGAAAGCTTTATTCTTCCAGGAATAAAATATCTGAAGTTTAATATCTTTCGAAACCAAATATATGTCGAAACCAAAAACATTCTAAGTATTTTACTTGTGAAGCAAATTTTCATCAAGCTAAGGAATATCTTTCGAAGTCAAATTGGCTTCGGAACTTTTCTCAAAACTTCCAAAGACAAATTACCTTCAGAAGACTGTCGACTTCCAAGAAAACTACCATTTGGACACTTTTTCAAAGGTGGACCGACATCCGGATTTTAAAGTTTATCTTTTTTCATTAACTTTGTCTTAAATCCATCTCATATATATATATATACACATATATATACACACATATATATACACATATATATATACACATATATATACACATATATAAACATACATATATATACACATATATATACACATATATATACACATATATACACACATATATAAACATACATATATATACACATATATATACACATATATATACACATATATATACACATATACACACACACATATGTGTATATGTGTATATGTGTATATGTGTATATGTGTATATGTGTATATGTGTATATGTGTATATGTGTATATGTGTATATGTGCATATGTGCATATGTGTATATGTGTATATGTGTATATGTGTATATGTGTACATGTGTATATGTGTATATGTGTATATGTGTATACGTGTATACGTGTATATGTGTATATGTGTATATGTGTGTATGTGTATATGTGTATATGTGTATATGTGTATATGTGTATATGTGTATATGTGTATATGTGTGTATGTGTATATGTGTATATGTGTATATGTGTATACGTGTATATGTATTTATGTGTATACGTGTATATGTGTATACGTGTATATGTGTATATGTGTATATGTGTATATGTGTATATGTGTATATGTGTATATGTGTATATATGTATATATGTATATAACGGTTCCCCGTCTTTCACTTTCTTCTTCATCTGCAATAGTTCATAACTTAAATTTACCCATAAACCAACTTTGTTCTTACCTTTGTTCACTTTGAAGCTACTCCAAAATAGCCAACCCTGATCACTGAAACCAACCTAATTTTTTCATGTAGTTACATAAGCAACACAATCATATTGCTCTGTTAACATCTCAGAAAGATCTAGGATTCTCAAATGTCTCTCATTTCTTCGCTTAATCAAGCTAACTCACTACACAAACAATCAATCCGCCATTGTATGAAGATCAACTGTTAGAGTTCTAGATGACCTGCCAAGAGGTCATATTGTATGGTGAGAAGGCACTGTCTGCCATAGTGCAGGGGAGGCCAATTTCATCACTCTAGCCACCCTCAACTCTCATATGTGGCTATATCTTGGAGAAGGCGATTTGGCCTTCTCAAAATCTACTGTAAAAAACTCATTCCAGTACATGGGCTATGATGGGGACTACTTAATAAGAGCCTTTAAAAAGGGTAAAGTTTCCTCATAATAGAAGTAGCTCCTCCATGTGGTCATTCATTCTCTTTCTAACAAGCATAGAGGTTGGGATCAAATTCTTGAGTACTTATCCTACATAGTTCATGGGATGGTTCAAGGGGTCAAGTTCAGGTACTGTCCAGTCTTAAGCATTCACTCTGAGTCTTAAAACTCTAATGATCAACCTTCACTTGTATCTTGAGTAATTAGTCTTTGAAAAAAAGCTTTTGTAACACTTGTAAAATACTTGAGAGCAATATACATCATCCTTGAAAAGCAATCTTTATGTTCTTGAGTGTTCTTACTTGTTTATTTATTGTTTCCTTGCTTAGTTCCCTATTTGATCTAGTAAATGCATTATCTCCATCTATGAAACTGTTGTTGAACCCTTTACCTGGTTCTGCAACTAGTATAAGAGCCCTTTAGGCTCTTGATTGCAGATCTCACCATCTTGAATCAATCTTTAGTTTCACAAACATTTAATTGCTCAAATGGTAGCTCTTACCAAAGCTCACATGGAAACCGTCATAATGACTAAGTCTCCACTGATCACTCCTGATAACTTTGACACTTGGTGCATTAGAATAGAAGGCTTCATCAAGTCTCAAGAAAGTAGGATATGACGATCTGTAGTCTTTAGACCTCACATCTGAAACACTACTTCACAAACTACTGGAGGTGGGATGATACCCAAGGAAGTGGCTGATTATTCTGAAGAAGACTGGAAGAAAACAGTCATTAATTAGAAAGCCATGACCGCTCTTTTAACTACTCTTCCCTACTCCAACTAAAGAGGCTTCAAGAAGTGTAAGAGTGCTAAAGAACTTTAGGATGCACTAAAGTTGATGTATAAAGGATTTGAGGAGGCCAAGAAGAAGAAGAAAGATCATGAAGCAGCATCTTGAAAATTTCTCCTACAAGACAAGTGAAACTATGACTCAATAATACTTTAGGTATGTTGAGATTGTAGATAGTCTATGGATATTAGAGTTAAACTTGAGAACAGGGCCATAGTGACGAAGTTCATCTTCTCTCTTCCTAGAAAATGGACACACTACTGTGTGGCCAATAAGAGAACTGAGAACCTCTCTGCCCTCACTCTCACTACATTGTACTTATCCTGAGCAGTTACCAGATGTTGATGAACATGCAAGTTCCTTCTACCAGCTCATTGATGTGCTCTTAATTATAGATAAAAACCCTATCAAAAGTACATCAATTTTTCCTTAATATCTTCCTTAAAATGATGATTATGAACTTAAAATCATTAAATTGTGTTTTCAGGTATTGAAAAGAGCAAGATGGACAAAAGAAGCATATTTAACATGAAATTGAAGAAATCCAAGCTTTAAAATCCAAGCATAGGGTCGTGCCTCATTATGCACGCCCCCATGTCTTGCCTGTAACACACCCCCGTGCTAAATTTGACACAATCCCGTGTTTGGACATCTGACAGGACAAAAAGTACTATCCCCTAAAAGCAAACACAAGGTCGTGCCCCATGAAGTACAGGGTCGTGCCCCACCCCAATCATGGGGACGTGCCCTATTTGTCACGGGGTCGTGCCCGACACCCTATGCATGTACGAGCTGACCAATTTTCGTAAGCATTGTACTAACACAGGGCTGTGCCTTTTGGGCATGGGGACATGCTTAAACACTCTAGAAAGCCTATAAATAGAGGTCCAAGATCACCATTTTGGCAAGCTTTTGGTGAGAGAGTTACTCTGCAGAATTCTATTGGGAATCAAGACTTGAAGATCATTTGGAGGCTCGGGAGGTGCATATAACACTTGGAAGTAGCTCGAGATTATCTAAACATCATCCATTTTCGATCACCGATTTGATTGTTCCATTTCACCGATGAATCCATATCTATCTTCTATGTTATTTGTTGTTATGTTCAAGCTCATTATGATCTAAACTCTTATTATCATCCTAATTTGATGAAACTTATGTAATTTGTGATGAAGTAATGGTGTGATTTATATTGTGTTTGTGTTATGGTGGTCTTGGGAAATTTTTAATGGGTAATACCTACATTTGAACGAGAAGTTATAAACTTCTGATTTGTAATTTTAAATGTATTACACGGTTGAAAAACGTATGATCAACTTTTATTTGTGAAACTGGTTTTCCTAACAAATCTATGGCTAATTAACAAGAGATGGTTATTAGAAATCATATCACCTTAGCTTTTTGATCATTTATGGGTTCCCTTTTATTAGTTTGAGAAATCTTCTGTAATTGTTATGGTTTTCTATAATTAATGGTATGTGAAAAGGAACTTGATCAACTCTCTTCTTAACATTAAGTTATGCTTTTAGAAATCATATGTCAAAAAGGTCACCAAAGATTTACCTACATTACTAGGGCTTTGACCTAAGCAGTAAATCTTAACCTGACGTTGTCCTAGTCACTACTGAGCGGAGAGACGAGAAATCACGCCAACTCATATTTATAAACATTAACACAATTACTTTAATCAATATATTTAATCACACTACCAATTCATCACAATTACATAAGTGTAATCTAATTAGGATGATAGCCTTTATTCCCTGGTTTTAAATCTAAAAGTTTCAACTTTGTTTTACTTTATTTTCATTACCATTTCTAAAACCCTAAAACCCCTAATTACATCAATGCAACTTATCATTTTCCCAAACAAAAACCAAATCCGGTAGTCAATCATTGTTTCCCCTGATTGGACGCTAGCATTTGAACTCATGTGTGACGCAAGCGATTTTGCGGTAGGAGTCGTATTAGGACAAACGAAAGACAAGAAATTCCACCCAATTCACTATGTGAGAAATACCCTTAACGATGCACAAAAAAACTATGCCACCACCGATAAAGAGCTTGTTGTAGTAGTTTTCGCATTCAAAAAATTTCGGTTGTAACTAATCCTTTCAAAAACAATCGTTTACACCGGTCATGCCAACCTTCATTATCTGTTCAACAAACAAGATGCAAAGCCAAGATCGATTCGTTGAATACTTCTACTTCAAGAATTCAACATTGAAATTCATGATAAGAAAGGATCACAAAATTTGGCGACTGATCATCTCTCACGTCTTGAAAATTCAAGTCCTTCACAAACTAAGGAATTCAAAATAAATGATAATTTTCCTCATGAATTCCTTATGAACATCTAATCCTCAATCGATGAACATCCTTGGTTTGCTGATTTGGCAAATTACTTGGCAAGCGGAATCTTACTCAAGGGATGACTTATCAGCAAAAGAAGAAATTCCTTACTGACATTAAGCATTACTATTGGGAAGACCCCGTATCTATTCAGAATCGTTGCACACCAACTTATCCGAAGATGTGTATACGGAAGTGAAGCACAACAAATCCTAAGGCACTATCATGAAGGACCTATAGGAGGACACCATGGAGCAACGCTAACTGCCAGGAAGGTCTTCGACTCTAGATTTTACTGGCCCACAATCTTAAAGGATGCTCACAATATGGTACGCACCTATGATGCATGTCAACAAGCAACCAACATCTCCACACGAGATAAGATCCCTCAAAAACCCGTTAAAGTATGCGAGGTATTTGATATATGGGGTATTGATTTCATGGGGTCCTTCTTGGTGTCATTTGGCAATCGTTACATCTTGGTAGCAGTCGATTATGTCTCAAAATAGGATGAAGCTCAAGCCCTACCTACCAATGATGCAAGAAATATTGTCCAATTCCTTAAGAAATTATTTTATCATTTTGGGGCACCTAAGGATTTAATTAGTGACCGAGGAACGTATTTCCGTAACAACCAGCCCGAAAGAGCAATGGCTCGTTATGGAGCAAACCATTGCTTCATAACTGCTTATCATCCACAAGCAAATGGGCAAGCTGAAGTCACTAACCAAGGCATCAAACGAATCCTTTAGAAAACCGTAGGACAAAATCACAAAAATTTGGTCTACCATGCTAGATGATGCATTATGGGATTTTCGAACAGTCTAAAAGACTCCCATTGGCACAACACCATTAAAACTTGTTTATGGAAAGTCATGTCATCTACCTATGGAACTGGAACACAAGGCCTATAGGGCACTCAAGGCAGAAAATCTAGACCAAGGCCTTGCAGGAAAAATTCTATTTTTACAATTCCACGAAGTAGAGGAACTAAGAGAACAAGCATTCGAAAACGCTAGGGTTTACAAGGAAAAGACAAGGAAATTTCACGACTCTCGATTAAAGAACACTAAATGATTTCATGTGGGAGAACGTGTCTTGTTGTATTACTCTCATTTACTTTTGTTTCCCGGAAAGCTAAAATCACGTTGGTCTGGACCTTACACGATTAAAAACGTATTTCCAAATGGTGCCATTGAAATCGACAACCACAACGGTTTAAGTTTCACAGTGTTTGTCATCTTTTAAAACCGTATAACGATGGACTAACCAAGATTTTGTTGGAGGAATTACACCTCCGCCCTGACGAAGACTAAGTGTGAGGAAGGGTCGCGCCCAGTCATGGGGTCGTGCCCTATGCAACACGCCCGCGTGCTTCTGACACAAATTTTCCACGATCTCCGCTGATGACTCAGGAACATTGCAGGTCGAATTTAAGATGATTTTGACAAACACGGGGCCATGCCTAGCTAAGCACACCCCTGTAATAAACTTTCACGACCTGTATATAAATATCACACTTGTCCCAAGCTTTCATCGCATCCATTTCTGCTCAAAAAACATTTAAAAAATGAAAGAATCAAGTCACGGAAGTTCAAACTAGAATCCTATGAAGAAACCGCGTTCTGAAACACGAGAGCCAACAACGCAAGAATACTTCTTCAAGCTACATGAACTGATCAGGCAGTTGACTGAGATGAACATTATCGCATCTTAATGCCTAGCTGAACTCATCCAAAAAGTTTAGGAGATGGCGAGGAACTCGTTTCCGTCAACCGTCAACTCGCAGAACTAAGTAACCGCACTTCATATTATCCCATCACGAATCTTCCACACGAAATGTGTGGAGGCTTCTTTTAGAAGAATTTCATGATGTGTTATGTGCGCCGATGCGCTTTAAGGCGTAAAGTTTTGCAGTTTCAGAGTCTCGGCTTTTAACGATAATGTAATCATAGGAAATGTAATTGTCATTCGGATTGTTTTAGTTAACTCTAGGACTATTTTCGTAGCTTTCCTGATCATTTGGAAGTGATAAAATATAACCGGATAAATTGCGTAACGCGCGAAACAGAAAAACGGAACAACGAAAAACTGAAACCGGGCTGCACAAGGAGAGCACGCCCCCGTGCTCGACACAAAATGATACATTCTGACTTATTGCAGCCATTTGTCTTGTTCCCCATCAATTTCCATTGATAAAAGTCGCATTCAATCCTGGAACAACCCGTATTCGCATCCGTTTTCATCATTTCTTCCATTTTTCTTTCTTATTTTCAAGAATTCTTCTAATTCTTCAAGGTGTAATTTTTCAACAAGGTTAGTGTTACTACTTCCTAGCATAATGATGGTCATTTACATGTAGTTAGGTGAGTAGGTCTCTAAACAACTAAAATCCTAACAATTATATGTAAACCTTGTAATTCAAAGTTTAGAGAATGATGAATACTTTAAACCTTCTTGTTCATGTTCATCTTTGTAGTTGATTAGTAGTTAATTTCCATAATTACTTTTTTGCTAGTGTTTTTTTACTTTCATTTTTATTAAGGCTATCTTCATAATTCATGGTTGAATCATTGTTAAGCATATTCAAGTTACAAGAATTCAATTGTCAAACATGTAGTGATTAAACACTATATATATATACATATATATATATATATATATATATATATATATATATATTTGAGTATCCTAAATTATTAACACATGATTAAAATGATACATGTGTAACCCTTGAATTTTCAAGCAAGAAAATGTTAAACCCATGCTTAATCAAAGGTTTACCAACAAAACCACGCTTGCTCGAGTTAAAATTTCATACTTCAAAATGTTAACACACCCCCATGTTTCACGAGACACTCCCCATGTTTAACAGTTTTTCTTGAATACCAAACTTTTTACTATTTTTAAAACATGTGTTTAACAAATTTGATGCTATGTCTCGTGAAACCCATGTTTGTCACCAACATAATAAAAGTATTCCAGAAATGTGTTTTCTATAGTTTAATGTATTTATCAAAAATTTCAGGATCATGAATCATCCCTATTTGCAATTCAAGGGAAACCGTTAATGATGGTGTCATGACCGGCCGCAAAGACTGTTACAAAGGGTTGAAAAGTCACATTTGTAGGCTAATGAAGAAACCATAGCGGTTGTCGGACAGCTCGAAGGATATAATAATTTACTGAGTATTCAGTGGAAGCAACTGTTCTCACAAAACAAACCTTTTGTTTATGAACTAAGTCTTGAATTTTTAGCATTTTTTACGTTTAGCATGAAAGACTCTAACCCTCCGGATGATGTAGCAGTTTTATTCAGATTAGGTGGATGTTGGTGAAAAATATCCATCGACTTGTTTGGTGTCTATCTTGGCATCTATACGGCACAAGAAATGGAGGAAGAAGCAATATCAGGAATGCCAACATACCATACATTTCCAGACAAGGAGAGTAGGGACGTGGAAAGTTGTGCCATGAGAAAATCATTTTGAGAAAGAATTGGAACAGGTGTGTTTAGCTCGAGTAAAACCAAAAGTAGTCAGATTTAATACCCACTACTGCGTTACATACATCGGTTGCTTAGCCATTTTATAACAGCTCGTGATCAAAGCAAGGGAGTTGTTAGTTTGAGGGACTTATTCATTTTATATTGTATGACGAATCAATTACCATGCAATATTGGATACTTGTTTTGTAATCTTTTTGCTAGAAATGTAACTGCAGGTGCTCCAACATCCATGTTTGGAGGAAGCTGGATTCTAAACTTATACGAGAGCTATGGGTGTAACACGGATGGAACTGAAGGAGTGATGCCAGGATTGCTGGATTTGAGCATTTGCACGAGTATGTACATGATAACAACTCTACCAAATGGGCAGCCGAGGTTTATGGATAGAAAGGGACAAATCTGAGATCCGGCGGATCCCGAGGAAGTCATCATGGACCCTGATATGTCGGCATAGCATGAAACAGCCGGGGCTTCTAGTTCACATGCTGGAGAATTCCCGACCATGTTAGACCTTTATGAAGCAATCCAAACCACCAACAACCATGCAAGGAGATCATTTGAATATGCACAACAAACCTTCAACCGAATAAAAAACCTGCACTCCCAAGTAGGTGACCTAAGCAATGATGTCACATACATCAGAAAAGAATGTATCATGAGTGGGGGGATATCCCGCCACAAAACCCTTGAAAACAGTATCACTTTCGGGGCCCGAACATAGTTGTTTTGTGCCAATCTAACTTTTAATTTATGTCATTTTATTTTGATTTTGTGTGTTTAGGATTTTCATGCTTTCAATAAATTAATGATATTTCAGGTGATTTCGAGGATCCTTACAATTTAAGGCATAAGTTAACTTTATCATTTTTAGGGGTGTTATCTCGTTAACTTTCCTCGTTTTATATTATTAATCACATTGGGGACATTGTGAATTTTAAGTGTGGGGATGGGTTAATTGACACACACATGTGATACTTTGTTAAAAAGGTCCAAATTGAAAAGTTCTATAAAAATTACATAACTATTAATTTTTGTGGTACGAAACCAAAAATTTAAACAATTTTTAATAAAGTAAATTATAAATATATGTTTTCAGAAAATAAATAAGTAAATAAATGACATGCAAATAAAAATTGAAAACTAATTTTTGTGATATCCTTAAAAGCAATAATCTAGTAAAAATGTGTAATAATGTAAAATGAAACACTTTTACCCAATTTCATCCGTATGTAACTTTTTTTTAGTGTTAAACAACTTTTGTAATTTTACTTTCATTCTGTATTTAATTGAGCGTGGTTTATGATACGTGTAATTAGTACTTGCTTTGGGTATGTATTTCAAGACCTTAATTAGTATTTTCTGAATAAAAATGAGTTGGACATTAGGAAATCTTAACCATTCAACCCCCAACCATTTTCTTTTAGCTTCCTTACCCGATTGTCAACCTTAGTTAGCCCCGTTGAGCTGAAACGTTTTTATTTGATCACCCGAACCACCAAGTCACTTAACCAAAAAAAAGTCTTCAACAAAACTCGTTTTTCATTAAAGACATGTTTTTTGCTTAAAAAAACAAGAAGAAACATTTGGTTTTTTACCAGCAGACCTAAAAGAACCGGAATGCATTTTTTTGATTTTAATTTGTTTTGTTGACTTCATCACGCAAAATTTTGACTTCCCCCGAAAATTCGTGAACAAATTTTCAACCTCACGTATGATATAAGAAAGAAATGGTGAAAAAAGGAACAAGTTCCACCATTTTGTAAAATTTCAAAAAGCGCTATAAAGAGGCAGACAAAAAGATACGAAAGATGCTCTAATTGTGGAAATTATTCCCATAATGGAAAATGCAAAAAGAACCAAATTGAGTCCCAATACGAATACACAGAAAGGATCTAATTGGGTGCTATTAGGCTTCAAGCAGAACGATCCTTACGAAAAGAGAGTTTTGTGTATCTTAAGGTGAAAGACGAAGTAAGGTTTTTGAAAGCAAAATACGGTCTTGACAATCTGACCTTAAACGAGTCCTCAAGTTAGCATATCCCTTCTAGCTTGAAATATTGTATAGGGAGCCTTTTATTGCTTTCCTCGTAGTTTATATTACAAAAATAAGCCAAGACCATCGTCTTTAGCCCCCAGCAACTTTTTCAAAATATTCCATACCCGAGCCCTTGCCAAGTTACAACCCATCAAAGACCTAACGATTTATGCAAGTAATATCTAAGTAGGTGGAGATTTGATCCCTTAATAAGCATATGATTTTGCATGTATTCATACTAGGCAACTGAGCATATTAGTCATACTTAACCCTAATTATAACTCCATATATTTATCCTAGTGTGATTGCATCTTGTGCGAAGTGTGTATTTTTACATGGTATTAATCTTTACTAACTAATCCATTGCTTGCTAGGATATCATTCTATACATGCTTAAAATGTTTACATTTGGATGAAAAAAATTTTACTTGCATATTTCCCAAAGTTAATTGCATTTATCATTTGATTTATTTGTCTTTTGGTGGAAATGTGATTTTAAGTGATTTTTGCTTGAGGACAAGCAAAATTTAAGTGTGGGGATATTTGATATGCTCTAAATTATACATATAAACCCTATCCAAAGCACATAAATTGTTCTTAATATCATCCTTAAAATGATGATTATGAACTTAAAATTGTTAAATTGTGTATTCAGGTGTTGAAAAGGGCAAGATGGACAAAAGAAATATATTTAACAAGAAATTGAAGAAATCCGAGCATTAAAATCCAAGCATGGGGTCGTGCCTCATTAAGCACGCCTCCATGTCTTGCATAAAACACACCCCGTGCTAAATTTGGCACACCCCCGTGTTTGGACATCTGATAGGACAAAAAGTATTATCCCCTAAAAGCAAACACAGGGCCATGCCCCGTGAAGCATCGGGCCATGCCCCACCCCAATCACAGGGTCGTGCCCCATTTGTCACGGGATCATGCCCGACACCCTCTGCACGTACGAACCGACCAAGTTTCGTAAGCATTGTACTAATATGGGGCCGTGCCTTTTGGGCATGGGGCCATGATTAAACACTCAAGAAAGCCTATAAATAGAGGTTCAAGTTCACAATTTTGGCACGCTTTTGGTGGGAGAGTTACTCTGTAGAATTCTATAGGGAAACAAGATTTGAAGATCATTTGGAGGCTTGGGAGGTGCATACAACACTTGGAGAAGCTCGGGATTGTCTAAACATCATCCATTTTGGATCACTTGTTTGATTGTTCCATTTCACCGATGAATCCATATCTATCTTTTATGTTATTTGTTGTTATGTTCAAGCTCATTATGAGCTAAACTCTTATTATCATCCTAATTGGATGAAACTTATATAATTTGTGATGAACTGATGGTGTGATTTATATTGTATTAATGTTATCTACTCCTGGGAAAACTTTTGATGGGTAGCACCTACATTTGAACGGGAAGTTATAAACTTATGATTTGTAATTATGAATGTCATACACGGTTGAAAAATGTATGATCAACTTTTATTCATGAAACCGGTCTTCATAACAAATCTATGGCTAATTAACTAAAGATGGTTATTAGAAATCATATCACCTTAACTTTCTAATCATTTACGGGTTCCCTTTTATTAGTTTGAGAAATCTTTAGTAATTGTTTGGTTTTCTATAATTAATTGTATTTTTAAAGGAACGTGATCAACTCTTTTCTTAACATTAAGTTATGTTTTCAGAAATCATATGTCAAAAATGTCATAAAAGATTTACCTACATTACTAGGGCTTTGACCTAAGCAGTAAATCTCAACCTAACGTGGTCTTAGTCACTACGGAGTGGATAGACAAGAAATTGCACCAACTCACATTTATAAACATTAACACATTACTTTAATCAATATCTTTAATCACACCATCAATTCATCATAATTACATAAGTGTAAACTAATTAGGATGATAGCCTTTATTCCCTGGTTTCAAATCCAAAAGTTTCAACTTTGTTTCACTTTATTTTCATTACCATTTCTAAAACCCTAAAAACCCAAATTACATCATTGCAACATATCATTTTCCCAAATAAAAACCAATAGTCAATCATTAAGGTGGTTGAGTAGGCTATGTGTGTCCACATATTAATACTCGGCTCTTACCATCACTATACTACCTCACGATAGGCACCCTTGCCTTTTGTGTGTGTAGTTTAGTATTAGTAATAACCAATTAAAACTAAATCTGTGCGAAAAAACCTTTATTAAAATATATATACTTTTTACACGCATCACTCATCCAACAACTGAAGGAGTTAAACCCTTCATATGGTTGATAGGGATAGCAGAGAACCACATCATCATCTCATCTGCTACCATGACAACTCATAAAAAGGTCCTTTCATCACCTTCCTTTAGACACCAAGAGAGAGCTACACTTAAGGAAGTCCATTCAAACCAGCTCTTCTCAACCCTTTGTGTCTTCAGATGAAAGTTCTGGAAACTTTTTCTTCACCCTTGAAGACCTGGACTACATCATCTAGATGATTTGGAGTACATTGAGATAGTCCAGCAGATGGCTCTTCTCACTCACAGAGCCAAAAAGTTCTACAAGAGGATAAGTAGGAAGATTCAAAGCAATGTGTCCTGTGGAAAGTTTGTGCTGGATAAGAGTAAAGTAAAGTGTTACAACTGTGATCAAATGGGCCATTTTTCATGGGAGTGTAAGGCACCAAAAACAAATGGTGGCCATACACAATTCATGCCAAACTACACTAATCCAGCTCCAAGATCTGAGAAGCCCAACCAAATGAAGTAGAAAGCGGCAGTTGCTATTGAAGAAGGAGGGTTTAATTGGAGCTTTCAGGTGGAAATGTCTCCCCAAACCAAGCC